>OY728130.1:3132597-3209597 GCA_963277665.1 Viscum album | reverse complement strand
CACAACCTTCCAAGGATATATTATTTCTAGAAAAATGTGTTGTTGTAGAAGAATTCATCCTATATAGTTGATGTCACTTTTAGACAAAGAGGCCTCAAAACTATCCAAATCTCTAGAAGTGATGAATTCCCCCGTGCTTATTGGTGAACTATGGAAGTGATGAATTCCCACCTACACAACCCCCCCACCCCACCTCACCCGCAACAGACTCCCCCTGCACAACCCCGCTCCCATCCACCGACTGCACAACCCCCCCCCCCCACCTGCACCCCAACTTGCACAACCCCCACTCCCCTACCCCCACCTGCATAGCCCCCTCCCATCCACCCCACTACACACCCCCCACCCCCACCTGCACCCCCCACCTGCATAACCCCCCTCCCCCCACCCCACCCACACCCCCACCCTGTACACCCCCACCTCACCCCCCAACATACTCCCACCTGCCCATCCCACCCCCCAACCTACACACTCCCCTTCCCCCCCCCACCCACTTGCACAGCCACCCCCACCTACACCCCACTTGCACAACCCCCCTCCCCCACCCCCACCTGCACAACCCCCCTCCCCCCACACCACCTCTACTCTCCACCCCCACCTCACCCCAACAGACTCCCACCTGCCCAGCCCACCCCCCAACCTGTACACTCCCCTCCCCCCACATACTTGCACAAACACCCTCTCCACTTTCACCCCCCACTTGAACAACCCCCCTCCCCCCACCCCCACCTGCACAACCCACCCCCACACCCACATGTACAACCCCTACCTCACCCCCCCCCCCCCCAATGGAATCTGACCTACCCAGCCCTCCCCCCAACATGCACACTCCCCTCCCCCCCACCCACTTGCACAAACAACCCCCCCTCCACTTGCACCACCACCGACACAACCCCACCCCCTCCCCCCCACCCCCACCTGCACAACCCACCCCAACCCCCACCTGTACAACCCCCCACCTCAACACCCCACCAGCACACCCCCTCCCCCCACCTACACACTCCCTCCCCCCACCTCCGGAACCCCCCAGCACCTCCCACCAGAACAAAAACAGAAAACAAAAACAGAACAAAAAATTGATTCACACATGACACCAGAACAAAAACAGAAAAAAATAACAAATCGAATTGAAATTGTTGGGTATACCATACTGCACGAACCTTAGGTTTAAGCCAAATAAAAATAGAAAAGAAAAAAATTAGTTACAAAACATTAAAACATAATGTACTACTTACAAATTTGAAGTGTAGAAAAAAAAAATTTGTGATTGAATATGTATTTGGTGGAATTATTTTCCCAAGAGAGAGAGATCTTAGGTCTCAACTTTAGCAGTTCAATCGTGTGGATTGGGATATCGGGTTGTCTGGGATTTTAGGGGAAAACTTTTCCAACGTTTTTATAAACCCGTTGGGAAAGGTGAGCTTTACCAATGGTTTACACAAACCATTGGGAAATACTTCCTAAGTCTTGGCCTTTACCAACGTTTGTAAAAACCATTGGGAAAGGGAGAAAAAATATTTAGATTTCCCAACGGTTTCTTCAAACTTTGGGAAATACTTGTTTTATACCCCTTATACCAACAGTTCTGTTGAACCATTGGCATACAAGCATTGGAAAAACCCATCTTCCCAGTAGTGTATCATTATTTTAGGGGGTTTAACTTTCAAAATTTACTAAATCGGTAAAATAGTTTTGTCTCAATTTGCCTTTTTTGAAACTCATGTTTTATTATGCACCTAAACCTTTTTTGAGGTAAATATACTTCCATTTTAGATGTTATATCATGAATATCTGTATTTTAATGATATATTAAGCTTCATGTAATTTCCTTTTCTTATATGGAGTGTATGATCCCAATTTACCAAGTTATAAGAGTTTTTTGAGACAATCTCCTTGTTTTTTTCGAGTTTATTTATGTTTATTCTTAATTTGATGAAATATTATGATCCATAATTCAATAATAGTCATGAGTTTACTTATACTATGTTTTTTCAATATATCCTCATTTGTTAGCACCATTTTCCCACTCATTTCCACTTAAGATACTGTTTTAGTATAATATAACCACCTCTCTCTTCAGTCAGAAATATATTGTATTCAAAAACCATGTTTTAATTTTTCTTAAAATATCCTTGATGATAATTATCATGTAAAAATTGATTTTAAAAATGGTTTTATTGTTTAAAAATATTCCTTAATATGTTATCAATGATAATTTCAACAAAAAAAGGTTTTCAAAAGGTTTTATATAAAAATAATAATTTTTTCAAAGAAGAAAGGATATTTTCCTAAAGAAATGTTTCTAAAAGATATTTAAAAATTGTTTCACATCTAAGATAAAATCCATTTTTGTTAATCATGCCTTTATGGGGAATTATTCAATTTATCCATTCATATTATTTCTATGAATGTATGATGTCTTTATGGCATGATGTTGTGAAACCCATTTCTCTTTCACAGGATATATGCTTTCGAAACCCACTTCTTTTCACAGTTTATGTTTATAATGAAGTGATTATGAACCTATCTCTTTCCATAGGTTATGATATGTTTACATGTTTATTATACCCATTTAATTTCATGGGTTATGATATATTCATTTATGATCATGTGTCACATGTATGTATGATATCATTATATGAAGGGTGGGACCTATATCTCCATCAAATGAATTGGATAATATTTATATCTCATGAGATAAAACATGGCTGGAATGAGGGTTACCCGGTTCAATATTATGGGGATTGAATGAGGGTTACTCAGTTCAGTAATATAGGGATGGAATTAAGGTCACTCAATTCAGTAATATAGGGCTGGAAGGGGGGGGGGTACCCAATTCAGTAAAGGGATTTTTTCCACAAAGATGGTCTTAGGTGTGATGCCTTGGATACTATGGAAATCAGTATATGTTTATGTGTTCCTAAAATTCCATGTATTATTCCTATGTTATGATTTCAAAGCCTATTCCCTTTATTTCATTATGATTCATGTCTTATGAACAATCAATATTTATTCCATGATCTTTGAAATGCAGGGTATGATCTTGTATTTTCATGATCACATTATCATACCCTTATGGTCATGTTTATGCTAACATGTCTCCCTTCTTTACTCTTACTGAGCATTTGAGATTACCCCTTTTTATGTTTCCTTCCCCATATTAGGAAGATATGTTTTATGTTTGAGGTGTCTAAGAAGGGTTCTATCCAATAATAACCTAGTGGGAGATAATGTAGCTCACTTATGTATCAGTGTTTATGTATTCCATGTTTCCAAAGAAACAAAACTAGTATGGTATTCTTACGTCTATTTGTGTAATTTTTTTGTGTTTCCTGTAAAAGTTATGTACTATTAATGTTAAAAAAGTGTAGGTAGCTATAAGGGATGGCCTAAAACATAGTCATATGATGAGTTCTTCCATGATGATGTCAAACTCAAAAGAATCATAAATCCATCCATATGGGGACAATATGTCTCTGGTTGGTAGGTCTAAGACCTTATGAATCAATTTCAAGGTCAAATTGAGAGATCTATTTTCCTTTACAAGGGCCATGAAATGTTTATAGTGACCTAAGGCACTCAAATCATGAAGTGTAATTTATAGAAAATGTAATATTCAAGAAGGTATTGAGACCATAATTTATTTTCACCTAATAGTGAACACATTTTCATGGTATGGTGATGTGAAAAATCATTAATTTAAATTTTTCCTAGGCTAGGGGGTCTAGTGAACATGGATCAGCTTTTACTAGGGCTACATAATGGGCCTTGTGAGCTTTACGCCTCATTCATTTATGCAATAACTTTTTCTTAAAATCTAGAGATGAATATTTTAGTAAGAAAAGACTTGAATCTTACTCAGGCCTCCCTTTGTGGGTTTCAACCAGGTAACTTTTATGTCTCTTTTTTTTCTAGCAGTTTATGTTTTTGCTATTTGGACCATCAAAGGCTAATGTTTATAGTCATACAGCTTTAATCAAAGTGAATAAAGATTAGGTTCATGATGTACCTGGAACTAACATAAGGGGAATGTTACACAAGAGCAGAATTAGGATGCCTAGGGTCAAGATTACTAAAACATATTTACGAGGAGGATATGAAAATTATTTAAATCATGGATTAGGGTTCTCAGGTCATGATTAATGATATGGGACAATCATACCAAGGATGACCCATAACACGCTAAGGTTATGAGTTCTTCTATGGTGATGTTTGACTCACAAAGATCAGAAATCCCTTCTTATTGGGAAATTATGTCTCTAGTTAGTAGTTATAAGACCTTATTCATCTGTATAATAGTCAAATATAGAGATATATTTTCCTTTAAAAGGGGAATGAAATGTTTGTGGCATCCAAAGGTACTCAATACATGATGTGTGATTTATGGATTAAGGTGCTTAAAAGATGAAAAAATCACCACATTCCATAGTTGGTCGGGGTAAGGCTCTTGTGGTCCTTTGATAATGAATGATAATGGGTGATGTTCTATAAATTTTAATATCATGTAGTAGGGTCACTTTATTTCATTTTAATTTCATGCATATATGATGTTTTCCTTGAATTTTTAGGTCAAGTGCTAAATACATTTTCCTTTCCTTATATTTTAACATCATACATTGAAGATGTTCACTTTATAGGTCTAGAACATGTATAATTAGAGGTTAATTTTTATCATTTATATGTTGCGGTTGAGCCCAGCATTGGAGATTGAGTTGTCACTATGCATCCTGTAATGACAAGAATCAATCTATACATAGTTTTTTAATGGAATGACAAGTCTGGTCCATAAATAGGGAAGTGGGATAATTTTTGTTTTATCGTGGTTGTACCCAAGAATAATAGATACATGCATCACTATGTATCCTACAGTAATAGGAATAGATCCACACATAGTTCTTGAATGGGAAATTCTGTACATAGTTTTGAACCATACACAAAGGGTGGAATTATTCCCATTGATTGTTGTAGTTAGGACTATGATTGAAGATCTGGGAACCATTGTGTATCTTGTGATGACAGGAATCAATACACACATAGTTCTCGAGAGAACATGCAGTTTGATGTAATACATAAAGGATGTAGTCTCCCAAACAAGAAAAATAAATATTGTTGTTAGGCCTATGAATGGAGGTATAGATGTCATTACATATACTTTAATGATAGGAATCAATCCACTCATAGTTCATGAATGGAGGTTTGGTGGGAGACCAACACCAGTGATAGTGATTCTCTAAAGGAAGGTCCAAAATAATTCTTAGTTTTATGTCATTCGAGAGACATCAACTGTGCAGTTTAATGTCATGATATGAGGACTTATGGTGTGCCTTTTAAGGCCTTTAATTCAGGACCATGCTAACCATTTTGTTAATTGATATACCCTAATCATTTTGGGAAGCCTATACAAAAATTCTAAATCCCATGTGAGCTATGCTCAGTGTAGAAAATAAGAAATGGAAAAGGTTACACTCATGACATGGAGGAAATTAGATAAATTTTAGGGGAATTGTGTCATACAGTCATTGGGACAAGATATAGGATCTAAGCACTCCTACATATCCCATTGGAATTAGAATCAACTCATAAATAGTTATGAAAAAAACCCAAATAGTTTAGTGTCATGAAGTAAAGATATCAACCATGTAGTTTAACATCATGTGGTAAGGAAAAAAGGTGACTTGAATAGAAAGAAGAAAAACATTATGGTTGGGCCCCAGAATGGAGGTATGTGAGTCACTACATATCCTATGATGGTAGGAATCAAGCCACACATAGTTCATTAGAGACCATTTAGTTTAATGTCATGAGGAAATAATGTAGGCACCCCAACTTGAAAAGGGAATATTTCTACTGGTCCTAAGAATGGAGTTATGGGAATCACTACATATCCTACAATGACAAGAATCAATCCACACATATTTCTTTAATGGAGGAGTGGTGGAAGACCAAAAATAATGAATTGGTCCTCTCAAGCGATGTCCATAGCAATGCATAGTTTTATATCATGCAAGAGACATCAATCGTGCAGTTAATATCATGCAGTGAGGACTTATGGTATGACTTTTGAGTTCTTTCATTTAATAACATGCTAACCCTGTTGTGAAATTATTTGTATTTATCATGTAGGGAAACCTCTTATTCTGAATCCGACATGATATATTCTTAGTGTGAGAAATAAGGAATGGAAAAGGTCACCGTAATGACATGGACGTAATTAAAGAATGGAAAGGGGAATTTTTTATCATGCATTGTATATTAGAAGATATATGATATAATCATCCATGTGCATCTCATTAGAATGATAATCAAGCCATACGTAGTTCTAGAAAACCCTTGAAGTTTAGTTTCATGTGGTAATGGCATCAGTCATGAAGTTTAATGTCATGAGTTAAAGAAGAAGGTGAATCAACATGAAAGAAGAGGAATATTGTGTCAGGGACCAAGAATGGAGGTTTGGGTGTCCCTATGTATCCATTTATGGAATGAATAAAGCCACATATATTTATTGAATGAAAATTACCTGTGTGGATTTGACACAAAAAAAAGGACAGGGAAAATTAATTTCTATTTTTCATTGATCTAGCTCATGTCTGATGAATCTTCGGTATGGAAATACTTCCAATGTAATTTAATGTCATGTGGTGAGTAATCAACCATATAGTTTAACTTCATGGGGTCATGAAGTGTTACATTTAGTTTAATATCAAGTAGTTAGGATGAAAAATGTTGTGCAGTTTAACATCTTGCTTCCAGGACCTCAGTAATATAGTTTAAAGTCTTATATTAAGGGAATGATTCATATAGTTTAACATCATATGGTCAGGATGTGGTCTATAAAATTTAGAATCATATGGTTTGAACTTGTTATATACAGTTTAACTTCATATGTTCAAGACATGTCCCATATGATGCAAAGAGGGGATATCGTAGGCCCAAACCATCACTCACTAAGTCCAATTAATTCCTCATATGAACGGGGATAAACATAAACAACAAATACATTCATATTGAAACAAACATATGAAATGTAAATAACTTTCCACAAACATTAAGCATAAACACTAACCATTCAGAGTAATGTGGTGAATGGTATCAAGATACCACATCTATAGTCAAACTAATCAAAAAACCTTAAACAAAATAATGTAGATGATACCATAATAGATACACCTTAATGATGTACAATATTAAACAAGTATGTTGACATTAATGAAGATACTTTTAAATGATACCATTGAAAATTTATTGTGGAAATAATCCTTAAACATTCCAAAGTGTCCCATACCACCATGAAATATTCAAATAATAACCCCTTAGAATATCATGAGAATAAAGAGACTCTTGATATGATATAACAAAGGGTATTACATACACCACATGTAAGGAATAAGTGGTGAACAAGACGTATATTCAATAAAATTTAAAGCGAGACGAGAAAAATCCTTTTTACTTTGGAAAAAAGGCTTATATTGTATTTGTAATGAAATCAGATTTGTAAATATTTATATTCCAAAAAATAATAGACAATAACATTGAAATTATATTGAGGTCTAAATTTTTTCACACTGAATTTAAATCATGTAAAAAGTTATTTTAAAGAAGCTTTAGAATTAAAACATTTTAGTGCGGTTTAAGGAATTCATTAAAGAGATTTCAAAGCGCAAAGGCATGTTTGATTTCATAAAACCAGAGATGATCCAAAATATATTTTTTCATGTTAAAATGTGTGATTTTATAAAGATAAATCTTGCTTAAAATATATTATAGAGTGAACTTCAAAATAGGTAAGAATTCGAGAATTTCCTTGAATCGTGCTTTTAAATCTGGAAGAATTTTTTAAAGATCCTTTTAAAACATATAAACACCCAAAAATTAAAGTAGGATTATGGTTGGTATAAATATATATAACATTAAAACATAATTTATGAGTATTAAATAAGAATAAATAAGAATATAATTGAGGTGAGTAAAGAATAATAGAAACCTGAATGAAAATGGAGGTTCAAGTAGAAAATACTTACAACTTTGTAATCAATTGAATCATATGACCCAAAATTAATAATAATTAATTGATACATTGAATATCATGAAATTAAATAGATTCAAGATATAAAATATCAATGGGTAGTATACATACACTATACACAAGTAATAGTATTGAATACAAAATATCTTATAAAAATGGAAGTAAGATGAAGAAACCCTTACCTTAAGTTTGAAGGTGTTCTCCACTTGATCTTAATAACCTGAATAATAAAATTTAGTTTAATTAATTAATAATTAAACAACCTCCTATTCATTTAATTTAATTATTATAACCCTGTTAACTTCATTCATGGACTTTTTTATGGGTTAAGAGGATCAATTTAATTTTTTGGGTCCTTTTGTTTTACGATCGGTATACTTATATACATGAATAGATAATCGTGTAAAATAAAAATGGTTTTCAAGAATTTAAGTTATATGTTATTATTGAACATCTATAATGTTACATGGTTTAAAATTTCATTTGATTACTTGAAGTTAATATAAATCATTATATAAATTATTTAATGATAACTATTTGGGTTAATTGGTGGTTTTTGAATACAACAAACTCATTTTGCTTTATAAATCAGAACCATGTGTACAAAAATATTATTGAACCATATATGAGACATAATACATATATTATAGTCTGTTTCCACCATAATAATGGTTTCATGAACATAATATAATAAGGTAATAGTAATTGAAAACCCATTATCCTTGAATGTGGTAAACAAGCACATCACGGATGATGTTTTTTACTATTAGTATAAAAGAAGGGTAAATGATATATGATAATAAATTATTCCATAATCATAACAAAATTAAAGTAAATATAAAGTAATTGAGTTTTCATAACATTTGGATGAGTTGAGGTGAGGATAAAAAATAAAACAAAGGAACTTGAAAAGAAAGTAAAATAATTCAAAAGATGAATTTACCTCCTGAATTAATCTTCCTTGGGAGCCTCTTTAGGGGAGAGGATTTGGTCTTTTGAGGTGAAAAAGAGCTGATGTAAATGGAGGAGGATCTGGGGAGGATTTTTTGGTAGAATATATACAAGGTAAAAGTATTTATAGGAGTGAATAGAGAACAGTGTGAGTGGGGGTTTTTATAGTGGAGGAGAGGAGTGAATTTTGAATATTTAATTCTTTATTTAATTATTTTGATCAAGACAAGTAATAGTGTTTGATTCATGTAACCAAAAATAGTAATAATTGAATGTTAGTTTGAACCAATTAGGCTTACATCTACCTTACATCACTTATGACTTAATAAATCATGTATTTATAGTTTATCATAAATTATCATATTTTACTATTCACCTAAAATTCCAGTATTTTAGAAAATTTTCAAAAATTAACCCCAACCATTTTTCAATGTGTAGAATTAAAAAATGAAATAAATTTTTTAAAAATAGTTTTCTAAGTATTTTTAATATAATTGTTAAATAAAATCACAATTTATTCGAAAAAAGAAGCATTAAAACTATAACTTGTTTTATAACACATTGAAAAAATAATAAAGGTCTCATAAAATTATCTTATAACCATAAGAAAATAAAATAATTATTTATGATTATATTTTATGAAAATATATTCCATTTTAAATTATTAAAATAATCCTGAAATTATAATTAAAATATTTATGACATACGAAAATACCAATACTTATACTATGATCATTTTGTCACTTATAAAATTTCTAAATTGTATTTATATATTCATGGGTGATGTTTCTATTTTTTTGGCCGATATATTATTCATATTCATAAGGGTGTTTCACTATTCATAATGGTATTTTACTATTCATAATGGTATGTTAAAATTAATAAAAAAACTAAGTTGATTCTATCAGACTCTAAATATCACCCTGAACAGAACCGTGTATGTGAGTTTTTCAAAATTCAAATCACAAAAGTAGTAAAATTATGTTTATTGGATAGGTTATAAATTTTTTTTATAGAGACTCATTGTTTCATGAATTCACTATTAAATTTATTTGTAAATACTTGGGGTGTTACAAATATCATGTTCACCATACTTCAAAGGTGGTTGGGATTGACACCTTCCTCTAGTTGAGTTTTCTTACAACCATATATTTCACTCAAGATTTCATATGGAACCTTACGAAGCCATAAATGGGAATAAATGTAGAGCTCCAATGCGTTGGGATGAAGTTACAGAAAGAAATCTACTGGGACCTGAGAGAACTAATGAAATTGAAAAGAATGTCAGAGCCATTCAACAGTATATCAAGGCAGCTGCAATTCAGTAGAAAAGTTTTGCTGATAACCATCGGCATGATCTAGAATATTAATTTAGTGAAAATGTTTTTCTAAAAATCACTCCTTGGAAGAAGGTTATGAGATTCTGTAAGAAAGGAAAACTAAGACCTAGGTATATTAGTCCCTTTGAGATTCTTGATCATATCAGGATGGTAGACTATTGATTGGAAATTCCTCCAAATCTCTCTCAAGTCCTTGATGAGTTCCATGTATATCTCCTAAGTAATTATATACCTTACCCTTCACATGTATTGAACTCATAGTTCATATCTTAGAGTAGTATATTTATTACAAGGAACAACCATTTGGAATTTTGGATCGTATAGAGAAAGTTCAATAAAACAAGACCACTCACCTGGTCAAAGTTTTTTAGAGAAATCACTTTGTTAGAGGAAGATACATGGTAAATTTAGGATATGACGAAATATAAGTTTCCTATTTTTTTACTTTAATGATGAATTTCGATTGAGAAATTCATTTGGGGGGGTAGAATGTAACACCCTAGGTTTTTATAAACCTTTTTTTTCGAATAAATTAGTTTTCATTGATGTATTTTATTGCACTAACTCATATATTCCTTTCATACAACAACAACTTGGAATGTCCTACATGCAACACTGACTTAGCATGCATTTCACACAACACCAAGTTTCTATGAAACATCATTTTATTATTATAATTATTTAAAAGAGATTGTAATAAACTGTCTGTTTAACTTAGAAATAATAATAATAATTACTAAAATTTTAATATTTTTATAATGTTTTAATATAAATAAAACATATTGATAATGAAAAATGTAATTTTTGGTAAAGTCCTTATAAGTTTAAAAGTAATATTTTCTAAAATGATATGCTTTTCTTGTCCTTCTCTGAAAAAAATAAAATTATTTTTAGACACTTTTTTAAATTTAATTTGATAAAATAAACATTAATTATGAATTTATATTGTTTAAATTATCTTAGGGTGAATTTTTGGGATTTTTCTAAGAAACTTCTTTTTCGGATGAATAGTGAAAATACTGAATTTTAATTTAAGACTACTTTTTCATCTAATTAATTCAAATAGATGAATTATATTTTAATTTGGTTTTAAAGTATAATTAGATAAAATATATATCAATTAACCCAATTAAGTTAGTTGGAATATTTTTATATTTAATTTAGATATAAAAGCGTAATGAACTTTTGAACATCTCACTTTAAAAAAATAGCTTTCTCACCACTTCTGTGAGATTATAATTACACTTAATTTTGCTACTAATATGAATTTAATTTAAAAAAAATGTATATAAATTATTGTAATAATTATTTTATTTATATTATAATAACATCAAATTAATTTTTTACAGAAAATATTTTTGAAATATTTTAAGATTAATTACATCGATTAAGGTAAAAAATAAGCTAAACATGGGAATAAACCTTAAACTTAAGGAACCCAATGCCCTATACTATTTTTCAAAACCAATTTTATGGACATATTGAGGCCATATAACTTATATTATTTAGTGTTTCCGGTTTGGTTTAATTTTTTTTGGTAAAAACCTGGGTACACCTAACTTATTTTCAAAAATGCCAAGTGTGTCCCCTCCCTTCCCAATAAAGCGAAACTAACTATCCCCCTTCTTAACACATCTCAAAACACTTAGGTTAGGATAATATCTTCCAAATACACTTCCCAAAATCCCTTCTTTACTCATTGAATCATACCACTAGGCATAAATCAATCCAATGAATCCCTTTGGTGAAAACCAAAAGAAAATACCCCAAGAAGAGGTAACATCCTTCCTCAAACTCCTTTCTTTTATTTTCTTTATCCACCACCAAATTTTTTATTATTAAATGAAAACATAATATAATAAGTATAATTAATATAATTTTATGTATTTAATTTAAGGGTTTGACCTTCACTTACACAAACATCCATCTACTGGGTTACAAACTAATCGTTCTTGTGTATGGAAAACTCCCAGCTCACGAAACGATGTTGTTTGTTTTACCTTTGCCACATATTATGGTTTAGTATTATGATGGTGATTATGTTTGTTTATTATATATATGATATTTATTATGTTTTTATACTTATTTATTTATTATATAAATCCCAACTTCATGCTTTCCATTTTGTTTAAATATGATTACTTCATTTGTGGAAGTGTGGACTACCTCCTCCTCAAAGTGATGTGACTCATTCACACATTACATGGAATGTATTAAGGATGGTATTAGTTAAATTATATGATATATATGACATAATAATTCTACTATAATGATATTATATACATATATACATACATATATATATATATATATATATTATTCACTTTACTTCTTTAAATATGTCATGAAAATGGAAACAACGTTCATGCGTACGTACGACCAATCGTCTCCATGAATATTTAATATTTTATAGATTATTATAAATGTTTATATACGTAATGAATATGACATATAAGTCATTTTTTACATTCTTGGAATAATTAAATCATTATTTAAGTAAGAGGATAGATAATGAAAAATCAAAACATATAAGATAAACAAAGCGGTTATTACCCAAAACGTTACATTAACATGGAATTGTTAATAAAACAGTAATAAAAGGTAAAAAATATATTCTATGGTATTATATATATTAATATGTTTATTTTATATATTTATAATTAAATGATACTTATTATAGATGAGTCTTGTACATGTATGATGAAAGTCAAGACACAAGGTAAGGTAATTTCATCTCACTTTTTATTTCTATGAGATACATTCCTTATTCACCACTCATTTATTTTGTGTGGTGTATATAATTCCCATGAATGTATTATATGATCATTATAGTTCAATTTATTAGTATTTTCATATCCATTTTATGATCTTTATTTAATGGTTTTTATGGTTCAAAAGTTACCAAATTGGAAAAGTAATTTTGTCTCAATTTTCCTTCTTTGAGACACATATTTTGTTATGCACCTATATTATTTTTCAAGGTTTATATAATTGAATTTCACATGTTATATCTTTAATCTCCTTATTTTATTGATATTTTAAGATTTATGTAATTTAATTTTCTTACATGTAAAGTATGATCCCAATTTACCCTATGGTAACAACTTATTTAAACAATCTCATCATTTATCGAGATTGTTTTTTATTATGCTTTCATTGATGAAATATTATGATCCATATTATCCTATTTTTATTAAATATATATAAATTTATTAGTATTGTTATTTATAATTTTTGGTACTTAATATAACTAATAAAATGTTTTTAAGAAAAATATGATTGTATTTCCCTCTTCGGTTGGAAATCTGTTTTATTTCAAAAACGTTGTTTTGAAAAATGTTTTCAAATTTTCTTTCAAGATCATTTTCAAGGAAAAAGGATTTTAATAATGTTTTGTGGTTTTAAATGATTCATTATAATTTTTTTAACTTATTTTATAAGAAAAATCTTTTCAAAAATTTATTATGTTTTAAAAAGTGTTTTTCAGTGCAGAAATGAAATTTTCATCAAGAAATTTTTTTAAAAGATATTTCAAAATTATTTCCCATAAAAAATGAAAAACATTTTTGTTACCCATGCCTTTATGGGGAAATAATTAAATTTTTTTCATTAATATTCTTTATCCAAATGGTTTATGTTTTTATGTCATGATGTTAATGAATCCTATTTCCCTTTCATGGGTTATATGCTTTTGAAACCCGCTTCTTTTCATGGGTTATGATTTTGAGGAAATTATTATTAAACCTGTATCTTTTTACACAGTTTATGATATGATTACAGGTTTATGATACCCATTTAATTTTATGTCTTATGATATAATTTTTTATGATCTTGTAGTACATGTATGTTTGATTTCATTATGATATGGTAGAACCTATATCTCCCTCCAATGCATTGGGTAAAGATTTATATATCATGAGTTAGACTAAGATGGTCTTGGGAGTGAACCTTTACTACCAAGATGGCCATGTGAGTGAACCATGAATATCAAGATGCTATGGGTAGTGAGGCCATACTACTAATATGGCCTTATAAGGGATGCCTCGACTATTATATAAATCATATTATATAATTACGTGTCTAAAAAAATTTCCATGTCTTATTACTATATTATGATTTCATGGATTATGTTCTTTACTTAATTATGATTCATGTATTATGAAACTTTAAGAATTATTCCACGATTCATGTTTATGGTCTTATGATATGCAGGGTATAATATTCTAATATTATGATCACGTTATCATACCCCTATGCTCAATTTTATACTTATATGTCTGCCTTGTTTACCCATACTGAGCATCTAAGCTCACCCATATTTATGTCTCCTTCCCCATGTTATGAAGATATTTTTTTATGTGTCTAAGAAGTGTTCTAGTAAAGAAGAACATAGTGGGAGAAAATTTATCTAACTTATGTGTCAGTGTTTATGTTTCCATTTTTTCAGAGGTACTAGACTAATAAATACTTTAGTCATTTTTTTGTAATGTATTATGTATTTCACAAAATTGATGTAATGTAAATGTATGAAAATTGAGGGTCCATATAGTCGGTATTAGATTAGATTTTTAGTTAACCTTTGGATGATAGGATAGGAAAACCTTAGTGAGAACCCTAAGGGAATGTCTAAAGATAATTCTAAAGATATGGAAAAGTATAGAAAAATGTCCTAGAATTTTGGTAAATGATAGAGTAAGTGGTTTCCTAGAAATACATCCTTTTCTAGAAAATACAAGTGGATGGGGCTCTGGAACAGATGTACCAAGGGGTAGAAACTCCAACAATGTGTATTGGGGTAAAATTGGTATAACCTGATACACAACAACAAGCCTTGATATATGCCTAATTTGATACTCCTGGAGGATATTATTTTGGATTTTACAAACTCTTCACAAACCATCATGAATGATTTAAATAGAATTTGGTTATGAATAACTAAGGATAAACCTAAGGTATCATATATTAAAGAATGTGTCATTATTTAGACATCCTATAAGTGAGTTTTCTTGATTATGTGGTTCCTCATAATGTTAAATATTTATTAATCTTTGATTTTGGTTTTAGTTAATGGATTTAACCTGAAGGAACTGCATTAATGGTGATTGAAATGGAAAATGAAAAAAATTTCTTCCCGAACAACTGATTTTTTGTGATATGGAATGGAAAATCTTATTTCTATACTCACACAATTTTGTCAAGATATTAGTCATGGTGGACTTCCGAATGATAAAAGGAGGGAACAAAATTCTATTGAGTCCTTCATGAGGAATAATCCACCTTCTTTTTGTGGGTATTATGATCCACTTGTTTCTAAACAATGGATCGGTACTATTGAAATGATATTCTTAATTCTCCAGTTCTTGGAGCATGAGAAATCCATTCTGGCTATTTACCGGTTAGAAGGTGAAGCAGAACAGTGGTGGATGCTAATCAAGAATATGATGCAACATGTCGAAATTGAATCCATATATTGTGAAGAGATCAAGAAATTATTTTTAAATAAATAATTTTCTTGGATTCTTCATACCAAGGTGGAGAAATAGTTCCTTGAGTTAAAGATAAGAGATGATGAATTTCTCAGTACCTATGAGGATAATTTCAAAATACTTTTGAGGTATGATTAGGAATTATCATCCAACACAAAAGTAAATTTTATAGGTTCCTTAGTAGATTAAATCCATGTATAAGAATGGTATTGTCCATAAGAGACTTTAGTAGCTACAAATAGATTTTTTATTGTGCAATCAATGTTTAATTGGAGGTTGGAGTCAGTTATCAATCCCATGGTTTTGAAAAGAAAAGGAAGAGAGAGTTTAAATGAAAATATAAAAACCATAAAGATAAAAATATGATATTTCCTTTATGATCTAATTGTGTGAAGAATTATTGAGTAAATTGAATTAAGGCGTATAATAAATGTTTTAAGAGTGTAATGGAATGACATTGGTAATTTTATTGTTGAAGGTATGTGAAGAAGTTATCTAAAGGTGATAATGGAGAAAAATAGGCATATAATGAACTTACAAAACTTTAGAACTAAAAGTGTATTGATAATGGTAATTATGATAACCAGTGACTATAACTATGGGCTGGTAATTATGATCAAGGTCAAAAACCTCAAAATTTGAGATACAAGGGAAAATCTCATGTAATATCTATTTCTAATGTGGGGTACAATAGTAAAATGGTGAAAGGTACACTTACCATCCACTCTAGAACTTTTAATTTCTTATTTGATTTTGGATATACCCACTCTTTCATATCTAAAGAATTTTATAAGTGTGTTACGATTATACAAAAATTATTAGATGTGGAATTAGTAGTGAAAAACCTTAATGGTATGATGATTGCATCCCATGTCAATGATTTCTTTCCAAGTAAATTATTCTTCTCTAGTAAATGTTTGTGGGAATATTATTCCTACAAATCTTATAATTATTCCTTTTGGTTGAATTTTATGTTATCTTAGGCATGGATTGTATTTCCCTATATAAATCCGACATCAACTATTGAGGAAGGGAAGTTATGTTTGATATTTCTAACCCTCATATGATCACCCATCAATGTAAATATAATTTTCAACTTTCTATTTATATTACCTCCATTGTATCGGTCTTAATTCCCATTCATAAGGGTTATTTATCTCAAATTGTTGGGGAGAAAATAAACATCGATGGTATTCCTGTTGTTTGAGAATTTTTGGATGTTTTTCCAGAATATTTTTTTATCCTTCCACAAAAATGTGATGTTGAGTTCTCAAAATACATAGTTTCACACCAATTTTGAAGACTCATTGTAGAATGGCACTAATTGAGTTGTAATAATTAGTGATGAAACTCAACGATAACCTTGATAAGGGAATAATTTGGCCAAGTTTGTCACATTGGGAGTTGAACAAGATCAAAATTATGAACATGTATCCTCTTCACCATATCAAGGACTTGTTTGATCATCTTCACAAAGCTCAATACTTTTCCAAGATTGACCTTCATTCTGGATATCATTAATTGAGGGTCAAGAAAGTGTGTATACCAAAGATGAAATTTGGTACAAGGTATAGACACTATGAATATATAGTAATTACTTTTGGTCTTACTAATTCCACTATTATCTTCATGGATTTAATTAATAGAGACATTAGAGGATACCTTAGTTAGTTTTTGGTAGTCATTATATATGTTATTCATATATATTCAAAGAGTAATGAATAGAATAAAAACCAATTTATAATTGTACTAAATAAATTAAGGAAGGATTAAATTTATGAAAAAATGTTAATGTTTGAATTTTGGCTGCAAAAGTTTTCATTTTTGGGTCCTATAATCTCAAGAGACGGTATTTCGGTAGATCCGTCAAAGACGAAGGCTATTAAATGTTGACCTAGACCAAATGTGATGACTGAGATCCTTAGATTTTATAGTTTATCTAGATATTATTGATGGTTTGTGAATAATTTCCCATGACTATCTAATCCTCTAACCAAGTTAACTTAGAAGGGTTCCATGTTCGTCTGGGTAGATGAATGTGAGGAAAATTTCAAGCAACTTAATAGAAGGCTAGTCAGCGCACCTGTGCTTACATTAACCTATAATGGAGAAGGGTTTTTAATCTATATTGATGTATCCAAGAAGGGGTTGGGATGTTTTATTTTTCATAATAACATGGTTATAATGTATTCCTCATGACAGTTGAAGATTCATGAGAAAATTACCAAACTCATGATTTGGAGTTATCATCGGTAATTTTTTCATTAAAGATATAGAGGAATTATCTTTATAGAGAAAAGTTTGATATATATACCGATCATAAAAGTAGGAAATATATATTCACACATATGGAGTTGAACATGGACAATAGAAGTTGGTTAGAGTTAATAAAAGATAATGACTGCTCAGTACATTACCACCCTGGGAAAGTGAACAAGGTGACCATTTCTTTGAGTTGAAAGGATCTTTCGAACTTATCCATGATGATGATAAAAAAATATCCAATATTTCTGGATTTTCAAAGGGTAGATCTAGAAATCTTGAAGGAAGGGGAAATATATTATGTTTCTCAAATGAATGTTCAACCATCTATCCAATCGAAGATTAAAGAGACATAGAAGGAATACATAGAGATACAAAAGAAAGTTAGAAATGTTCCTAAGTTTAACCTTGAATAGAATGGAATGATAAGGTTCAATAAACATGTGTGTTGTTCCTTCCATAACATATTTTAAGAAGAATATATTAGATTAATCTCATCGTTATTAATTCTATATTCATCCTGTAAGTGAGAAGATGTATAGGGATTTGAAATAATACTTATGGTGGGGTGGCATGTAGAGATATATCGTAGAGTTTGTATCTCGGTGCTTCGTATGTCAGTAAGTTAAGGCCTAAACAAAAAATACTTAAGGGATGTTTCATACATTACCCAAACCTTAATTTAAATGGGAGAACATCACAATGGATTTTTTTTCCATTAGACTCCCAAAAACCTGTAAACTGTCCAATGCTATATGGGTGGAAGTCAATCTCCTTTCAAAGTAATAACACTTCATCACTATTAGAAAATAATTCTCTCTAGATAATATATCTAGGATATACATTAAGTAAGTGGTAAGGCTTCGTAAAGTACCACATCCATCGTATCAGATTGGGATTCGAGGTTTACCTGTATGTTCTGGTGAAGTCTTTAGTATGTACTTGGTACAGAATTTCGTTTCAACACTACTTATCTTCCTTAGATGGATGGTCAGACTAAAATAACAATTAAAAACCTAGAGGATATGTTGAGATATTTTTTATTAGATTAAAAAGTTGGTTAGGATCAATATCTTCCTCAAATTGGGTTTCCTTACAATAATATATTTATCTCAATAATTTATATGAAACCTTATAAATACCACTATGGGAAGAAATGTAGATTTCGATTGTATTGGGATGAAGTTAGAGAAAGAAATATATTAAGTCCTGAGATCACTGAAGAAAAGGAAGAGAAGGTTAGATCCATTAAAAAACATATCAAGGAATCGCAAAGTCAGTGAAAAATTTATGTTGATAACTGTCGGAGTGATTTAAAATTTAATGTTGGTGAAAAGTTTTTTCTAAAAATATATCCCTAGAAGAATGTTATGAGATATTGGGAGAAAGGGAAACTAAGACCTATGTATATCGGTCCCTTTGATATTCTTGATCATATTAGGATGGTATATCATCACTTGGAACTTACTCCAAATCTCTCTCAAGTCCATGATTTTTTTCAATGTATCTCTTATAAGAAAGAATATACCTGACCCTTAACATGTATGAAACTAATAGGTCTTCCCAATGGAGCAAGATCTTTCTTATGAAGAATAACTAGTTAAAATTCTAGATTGTATAGATAACGTTCTACGAAACAAGAGCACTCAATTAGTCAAAGTTATTTTTGGAAAAATGACATGTTAGAGGAATTTACATGGGAACTTTAGGATATGATGAAGCATAAGTATCCTCTTTTTTGTCCCCCAGATGATGAATTTTACGGGAAAAATTAATTTTAAGGGGGGTAGAATGGAACACCCAAAGTTTTTATGAACCTTTTTTCTGAATAAATTAGTTTTCATTGATGTCTTCAATTTAAATAATTCAAACATTCCTTTTCACACATCACCGACTTAGAATCTACTACATGCAACACTGACTTGGTGTGTGTTACATGCAACACCGAGTTTCTATGAGACATCATTTTATTTTTAGAATTATTTAAACGAGATAGTTATAACCTAGAAATTAAACATAGTAGTATTAATAGTAATAACTAATTTTTGAATATTTTTTATAATTTTTTTATATAAATAAAACATATTTATAATGAAAAATATAATTTTTGTTAAAGTCCTATTAAGTTTAACAATACTATTTTCTCAAATGAATTGGTTTTCATGTCCTTCTGTGAAAAAAAATATTAGTTTTAGGAAATTTTAGACATTTTAATTATATAAAATAAATTTCACTTCGGAATTTATAATTTTTATTTTATATTAGGGTGAATTTTTTGTATTTTTTTGAGAAACTTCTTTTTTTGATGAATAGTGAAAAATATTGAATTTTAATTCAAAAATTCCTTTTGATCCGATTTATCTATATTGATAAATTATATATTAAATTGGATTTTAAATTATAATTAGATAAAATATACATCAATTAACCCAATTTTGGTCATTTTAATCTTTTATATTGAATTTATATATAAAATCTTAATGAACTTTTGAGCATTCTCATTCTAAAAACCTGCTTTCTCACCACATCTGTTAAAATTAGCATTAAACTTAATTTTTCCATTTCTATGAATTGAATTTTAAAAAAACCTAAATACATGGTTTTAATCTATATTATATTTAAATTATAATAATATCAACTTAATTTTTGACCAAAAATATTACTGAAAGTGATTAAGATTAATTACATCTATTAAGCTAAAAATTAAGCTTAACAAGAGAATAAACCTTAAACTTATAGGCCCAAATGACCTATACCCTTTTATATAACCTATTTCATGGCCATATTTTGTCCATAAACCTTCCATTATTGAGTTTTGTTGGTTTGGATGTCTTTTTTTAGGTAAAAACATGGGAAAGCCTAACTTTTTTTAAAAAATGTCAAGTGTGTCTTCTTCCTTCCCTATAAAAGGCCACCACCTCTCCCCATTCTTCAAAACTCTCAAACCACTTAGGATATACCAATATATTCCCAATAAACTCCCCAAAATCACTAATTTACTCCTTTAATCCTACATTTGGTCAACAATACATCCAAGCATGCCCTTTGGTGCAAACCAAAAGGAGTTACCCAAAGAAGAAGTAATATCCTTCCTCAAACTTCTTTCATTTAATTTATTTCTCCACCACATAAATTATTATTATTAAATTAACACATAATATCCTAAGTATCATTAATATATTGATATGTTTTTATTTTAAGGGTGTAACCTGAAATTACTCACACTTCTATCTAATGGGTAATTAACATCTCATTCTTATGTTGGACAAACTACCGCCTCACGAAACGAAGTTGTTCTTTTTACCTTTACCACCGCTTATGGCTGGGAATTATGATGGAAAATCTATTTATATATGATATAAATTAAATTTATTATTTATTTATACTTATGTGTTTATTATATAAATCTAACCTTTATGCTTTCCATTTTGTGTAAATACGATAACTTCATTTGTGGAAGTGTGGACTATCGCCTCCTCAAAGCGATGTGATTCATTCACACTTTACATGGAATGTATTAAGGATGAGTTTAGAAAAATTATATGATATATATGAAATAATAATTATACTTTAATTTTATTATATACATATATAAATATATATATGTCATTTACTTTATTTCTTTCAATACGCTATGAAAATGGAAACAACGTTCATGTGTACGTACGACGTATCGTCTCCATGAACAGTGTATTCCATTTCAGATATCTATATTTTATATATTATTATAAATGTTTATATAATGAATATATATGATATATAATTCATGTTTTACATAATATAAATAATTAAATCATTATTTAAGTAACATGATTAAGAAATAAAAGTCAAAACATGTATGATAAACAAAGCGGTTATTATTTGAAATGTTACTTTAACATGGAATTGAAAATAAATGGATAATTAAAGGTCATATGAAAATATTATATGGTATTATATATTTTATTATGGTTATTTTATAAATTTATAATAAACATATACTTATTATAAATGAGTCTTGTATGTTTACAATGAAAGTCAAGACACAAGGTAAGGGAATTTTATCTCACTTTGTATTTCTATGAGATACATGCCTTATTCATCACTAATTTATTTTATGTCGTGTATATACTTCCCATAAAAATTTATTATTTTATTTTTATACTTAAATTTATGTGTATTTTCAGATATTTTTTATTATCTTTATTTCATGGGTTTTATGGTTCAAAAGTTACCGAATCGTTAAAATAATTTTGTCACAAACTGGCTTCTTTGAGACACATGTTTTATTATGCACATAAATTATTTTTTGAGGTGTATATACTTCCATTTGAAATTTTATGTCAGGAATATCCTTATTTTTATGATATTTTAAGATTCATGTAATTTCTTTTTCTTACATGTACATTATGATCCCAAGTTACCATTAGGTAAGAGTTTATTGAAACAATGTCATCATTTATCGGGATTGTTTATCATTATGATTCCATTGATGAAATATTATGAGCCATATTATCCTCTATTTATTCAAGTTATCTCTATGTATTAGTACCATTTTCCCACTATTTGGTACTTATGATAATTAATAAAAAAATTTAATAAAAATATTACCATATTTCTCTTTTTGGATGGAAATCTATTTTATTTCAAAAACCATGTTTTCAAAAATGTTTTCAAATAATAATTGAAGATAATTTTCAAGGAAAAAATATTTTAAAAATGTTTTATGGTTTTTAAATATTCCTTTATATGTTTTAAAAACTATTTTCCAAGAAATGAATTTTCAAAAATGTATTAGGTTTTAAAATGTGATTTTCAATATATAAAGGATATTTTCTTAAATAAATGTTTTTAAATGATATTTTAAAATTATTTCCCATATATGATTAAATATATTGATTTTACTCAGGAATTTATAGGGAAATTATTCAGTGTTTCCCTTTATATTATTTCTCTAAATGGTATATTTTTTTATGTCATGATTTTTATGAAACTCATTTCCCTTTCACGGGTTATATGCTTTGGAAACCCGCTTCTTTTCATGGGTTATAATTTTTATTAAATGATTATGAAACCTATATATTTTCCATAGGTTGTGATATGATTACATGTTTATGATACCCATTTCATTTCATGGGTTATGATTTGATTATTTATTAACTTGTGGAACATGTATGTATGATTTCATTATGATATGGTTGGGTCCTATATCTCCCTCTAATTCATTAAGTAAATATTTATATCTCATGAGATTGACTAAGAAAATATTGGGAGTGAACCTTGACTACTAAGATGGCCATGGAAGTGAACCATGACTACCAAGATGGTATGAGGAGTGAATGCATACTACTAATATAGCCATGGTAGTGAATCCATACTACTATTATGGTCATGGAAGTAATGCCTTGACTACTATGGAAATCATATTATATGCTTATGTGTTTGTAAAAATTCCATGTCTTATTTATATGTTATGATTTCATAGATTATGTTCTTTATTTCCTTATGATTCATGTCTTATTAACTTCTAAGATTTATGTTTTGATTCTTATTTATGATCTTATGATATGAAGGGTATTATCTTCTAATGACATGATCTTGTTCTCATACCCCTATGCTCATGTCTATGCTTAATTTCTCCCTTATTTACCCTTACTGAGCATTTTTGTTCACCCTTTTTATGTTTAATTCCCCAATTTATGAAGATATATATTATGTTTGATATGTCTAAGCATGGTTTTAGTCAAGAAAAACTTATTGGGAGATAATGTATCCCACTTATGTACCATTGTTTATGTTTCCATGTTTCCAAAGGTACTAAACTAATACAGTCTTTCGGAATTTTTTAAACTTATTAAGTATTTCACAAAAGTAATATAATGTTAATATATGAAAAGTGAGGGTTTCTATAATCCATAGCCCTGGGTCCTCACAACTGAACTATATGGGATTTCATTCTTATCAAAATGGGATAAGTAAGGAGCCTCTATGAGGTTCAAACCCAACACCCCAAATCAATACTATTCTTTATAGTCCACATTCCCAATATGGTATTATTCAATCTAGTAGTCCATATCCCTTCTAGTTTCCGTGGGCTATTTCGATATAAGTCTCACTCCAAGATTTGACTAGGAACCTTCGGCCTTGGAATAATCACTTCAAGATGCTAAATTATAGGTTTTAGTCCTTATCAAGTAACCTTGATTGGTATGATGTACCCCATTAAGTGGCACCAAACCATGTGGTTTCTGGTTTCTTTCATAAGGATATGTAGGAATCCCATCTCATGGTTCTGATCTCAACATCAAAAAAAAATATCGTATACCTGAATAGAAATACACTCCAAAGTTCCCCACTATGTGACTGAATACTAGTATCATCATAATAATGAACAAAGAATATCTAATCATTATATAAGTTAATTCCAGTAATGGAGAACCTCAGATAAATACATATATATCCATTGATGAAGAACCTCAGATACATATAGACGATTCTAAGATCTATATATGCTAATAATTGATTTTCAATTCAAGGTTGACCTATTTAATACTTGGGAATTAATGAAGGATTAAAAATCATATAACAAATATATAAGAGAGTCCCAAAGTAGGAAATAATTTCCTCCAAAAAGGTTTTATGAGCCTCACCTCCCATCATATAGACTAATATGAGTTATTAAGTATCATTGCCCAAACTTCCCAATGAGTGTTTTCCTTAGGAAAGAAGGTACCTAATAGATATTGAATTGTTGGGTGTTTTAGGCTCCATGAAAAAATACCATTGGAATTTGTTCAAAAATACTTAACCTAGAGTGAATTATTGCACAAAACTCAACCCCTCCTGCAATCAACCGTCGGACAACATGAATTTTTATTGAAAATAAAAAAATAGTGAACTCAATGTGTATCATTAAACAATATAATGGTGTCACCAAAATATCAGGCCCCTTTCTCTCTCTAAGGGGGTGGGGGACAAGACAATCAATAATGCATGTATTCATTTAAATTATATTTTTCTTAGATGGGGTTTTCTTGTTTGTGTTTTTCATCTATTCATAGACACTTTATTTTAGAACTACCTTTAATCCAATGAATTCATTCCAACAATCATGAACGTATTACCTAGAAATTTTTCATGCTAAATTTTCATCCAAGAAAAGGAAACCATAACCAACCCATCATCTTCAATGATGGGTCTCAAACACACTAATTCAGGAGTATTTTTAGATTATCGCACCGCAATTCACTGTATCATTTTCACCCTTACATCACTGTTCTAAAATAGTTTTTATTGAAAATTATAAAAATAATAACAAATTAAACATATTTTTTTATTTAATTATTTTTTTTTATCAATTTTTAAAAGGTCAATGTTACTTGTTTTGAGGATTTCATTGTAGGAGGAGGTGATTTGGGGGCCCTATAGATGATCGAGAAGGAAAATGGGCCAAACTGCATGGAAGCTCAAGGACACATGTCCACTATTCTAAAACATTAAGTGAAATATCTAACTCCAAATGGGATTAAATTTTGTGGGAAGATCCAAAAATCCATGGGATAAATATCATCTCAAGGAACTGAAGCCTAATTAGTCCATATGTTGGCCCATCTGAACCATTCAGTCTAGGGAACCAAATCTGCATGAAGTCACAATTTTGGTTTGGTATTCTGAATATATCTCAAATTATATATGTTAAATGGCTTCCATATTTTACATGTTTATATTAAAGAGTCTAGTAAACAAATTTTTCCTTTTTTTCTAGTTGATATAATTCTATTTACTAACACAAAACTGAGACACAAGTTGTCTTTCAAAAATTGGGTTCCAAAAAACCACTTCCCATTTTGGCTATAAAAGGGAACCATGGGCACCTCATTTGCATGTTCGACCAAGAATTGAAGTGATACTATTTTTGAGTTCTAGATGATTCCTCTCATCACCTTGGAGGTTCTATATCTCCATATCCTCATAGTTAGATCTGAAATTAAGAAGGATATCCACCCGACTTTCCTCCTCTTGATGGAGTGCTAAACTGTGGACGTTCATTTCAAGGGAGCTACACATACTTGAGAGGGAGTTCAAGCACTTTATAATCTACTGATATTTTTTAATTTGTTTGTGGTTTATTTCACTTATGTTTTATCTAAACTTGATTCTCCTCTAAATTTATTTATTGGGTTTAATTAAGTGAACCACTTTTCCTTTCAACACCGATTGGGTTGAAATTTCAAGTGGGAATCTTGAGTTGTTCCAATTGGGAAACACAAGCATTCTCTTTTTCTCATAGATAAATAATATATTTATTTTCTTTGGTATCCCTAATTCTATTATTGATGTCTAATCCTTTACAACACTATTATTTTGTTAAGGTTTGGTACTTTGTGCAACAATTTAAGAGGCTAGGGGGAATCAAGATCTTGACAACCCTCAACCAAAGAATTAAACAAAACCATGGGTATTTTTTAGAACAATGAACTGTCCAAAATGTTTAGTAAAATTAAAATTACCTCCTTATATGATAATTATTAAAACACAATATTTATTTATCAACTCTTAAACTCTTTAATTTAAGTCATTTTCTTTAAACTGTTTTCAAAACCACCCCTGTATTTTTGAAATTTTTAATAAAAATAAAAACTCAAAACCTACCAAAGATCATTGAGAGATGACCCGGGGTCTTTCCTAGACTAAAAAATCTTCTTTAAATCATAATAAATTTTAAGTGTCCTGAAGGCACATTCAAATTTTGGCTCTGTTTCTAAGGAGTGCTTTTGTTTTTTCTGTGTGTTTTTTTATAAATGTATCGAATATTTTGCAAATAATTATTCGCTTATTTTCTTACATAAATTTTTTAAGTTGATTTATAAAATTATCCTTTTGTAGGACTTTTTCATGATGTGATCTTTGTCAGAGGAGCTACATCCATTTGAACATGAACCATAGAGGATACTACATCATTGACACCATGAAGCACCGAACGATCCATTGAAGGAGGACACCCAAAAAATTGAAAATCCTCTCAATCCATATTATTCTTATGAACCCCACATTAAAACTGAACATAACGTGTATAACATGGATGAAAACAATTGAAAACTAAAATAAATAACCTCACCTAATGTTGATATCCAGCCCACATACATTCAATTACAAGTTGATGCACCCAATTTTGAACTAAAATTTGGTATATTTAACTTATTTCCAAGATTTCATGGACTTATTGGAGAAGAACCACATAATAATTTAAAATAATTTCATACTTTTTTTTCGACATTAAAAACTTCTAATGTAGATAAAGAAAAATTAAAACTTAGGGCTTTCCCTTTTTTATTAGAAGATAATATAAAAGATTTTCTTTACTATGTTAATTCATCAATTATAGGTTGGGTGGACATGAAACAACTTTTTCTTGAAAAATATTTCCCAACCTCTCACATTGAAACAATAAGGAAAGAAAGTTTTGGGGGTAAAACAATCAAAAGGGGAAGCACTTCATGAATATAGGTAAAGATTTAAGTAGTTTTTCTCAAGTTTCCCACACCACCAAATAAGTTATCAACTTTTAATATAATATTTTTATAAAGGTTTAATTAATATTTATTTAAATGTGATGTATGATATTATAGGTGGTGCACTAGTTGATAAGACCCCAATTTCTGCAAGAACCGTAATTGAGAACATGGTGAAGAACACTCAATAATTCAGTTCATGGTTCATTGTACCCATTTGAGGATTCCATGAGGCGAAATCTACCAAATTTGAGAAGAAGGTGGAATTTTTTTTTGAAATGTTAACTACCCTCCTTCAACAACTTTCTCTTTCCCAAGTGAAATCCAAATATCCTCCTCTCATCCACTATTAAATATGATCATCCAACACCCACTATTTTGACCAATGCTCACAACTGAGAGAAATATTTGAGAGTTGTGAGGTAATATTCCTAGGACGCCGCTTTATCCAACCCTTTAGGAAAGAACATTACTATCCATCCAACCCTGGGAGGAAAGACAACTAAGACTATAGGCAAGGGTAGGAAAACCAACCTCAATAACCGTGGAACCTACTGGGATAGAGTATTCAACCACTACCACCTAGAAATCCTCAACCACCCCCAAAGGCCATTCCAACAACCCCCTCCAAAAATTGAGCCTATCCTTAAATACATGATGAAACGAATGGATTATAATAATATCCAATTACAAAAAAACCACCCAATCTGCCATACAAGATCTAAAAACCCAATTAGGCCAACTAGCCAAATCGGTGGGGGAAATCCAAAGTCATGGGTTGAGTAAACTACCCTCTTAATAGTCAACCCTAGGGATATGGGAAATGTAACATTCATCAACCTTTGGAGTGTAACTCAACTTAAAATCCAAATGACCCTCCTTTAGATTCATCGACTCTTGAGGAAAACACTATAAAAACTGTTGAAATTTGTCCAAATGTTGGAAAAACATGTCCCTGGAGAATCTATTCTAAAGGAAAGAGTGTGTATGTTGGTGAATCACCTAGCCCAACCATTCCTCTTCTATTTACCCAAAGGACCACCCAACTAAAAAACAAATAAATAGATCTTGATAAATAAATCCTAGAAACTTTCAAAAAAGTGTAGGTCAACATTCCCTTGATTGATGCTTTGAAAAAAATTCCACAATACACCATGTTTTTGAAAGAGATGTGTACACACATAATAAAACTTCATGGATATGAAAAGGTGATCTTGGTGCGTAACATATCAATATTGATAGAGAAATCACTACCCACCAAATGAAATGATCCTGGAACATTCTTGGTCCCATGCACTATAGGGTAGCATTCCTTTTCCAATTGTATGCTTGATTTAGGTGCTTATATAAATGTGATGCCTCACTCCATTTACTCTTCATTGTAGGTTGGGGAACTGAAGCCCACTATAGTTGTTGTTTAATTAGAAAATCAAAGTATAACACACCCTTCTGTTGTGTTAGAGTATGTTCTTGTGAGGGTGAAAAATATAATTTTCCTGTAGATTTTTATGTTCTTAAAATGGAAGATGATGGGATGAATGGACATGCCTCAATTATATTATGGAGAACTTTCTTGAAAACATCCAAAACTATAATTAATTCCCACAATGGTATATCAGCTATAGAGTTTGGTGGTAACATTTCCCACTGCAACACCTTGATCCCATGAATCACCCCTCAAAAGAACATTCCTCTCTCTCTCTGTTAATTCAATTAATGTAATCCCTTATCCTAAAACACACATTTTCTTTCCCATGATCCCCTTTCTAAGTTTTCATAATTTATTGAAATTCTAGGAAATGAATCATGCATTTATTATTGTATTGGTCTAGAAAAAATGTCATGCATCTTTGTTAATTGATAATTTCTTGAACACTGAGGATCCCATGACCATCGATGATACTGTTAATCTTGTAAAAGCTCATTCCTCATTTGAGGATGTTACCATTGAACAGTTAGATGAGATTATTGACCTCTCACTTTTATACATGCTCCCACTAATACAAAATCTCCCTGAATTGCAACTAAAACAACTTCCTCAAGATTTAAAATATTCCTATCTTGAGAATGGAAATAAGTTTGATGTCATCATTTCTAGTTCACTCCCTTCTGAGCATGAATTGCCACTTGATGAACTTTTCAGGGAGTATAAACAATCTTTAAGATGGACAATTGCTAAAATTCATAGTATTATCCCATCAATTTTCACACATAATATATTGTTAAATGATTAGGCTAAAACAGTTATACATTCACAACATCGACAGAACCCAAACCTCTTACATGTTGTTAAAAAGTAGGTAACAAAGTTATTAGCTGCTAAAATCATTTATTGCATCTTTGACAGCCAATGGGTCAATATAGTTCAAGTATTTTCTAAAAAAACTAGTATTACAGTAATAAAAGATGAGAACAATGAATTGGTTCCAACTCATGTAAAAATAGTTTTCATGTCTGTATAGACTATTGCTGAATAAACCAACACACTATAAATGACCATTTCCCATTACCATTCATTGACCAGATGCTAGAGAGGCTAGCAGGGAAGTCCCATTACTATTTTCTTGATGGGTATTATAGATAATTTCATATCCATATTTCCCATAAGGATCAAGAAATGACAACCTTTACTTTCCCCTTTGTCATATTTGCATATATGAGGATGCCATTTGGTGTAAGAAATGCTCCAGGTACTTTTCAACGATGCATGGTTTGTATTTTTATGAATTACCTGGTGAATTTCATAGAAGTATTCATGGATGATTTATCTATTTATGGATCTTGTTTTTATTATTGATTGAGTATTCTTGGTTCAATCCTACATCACTGTATTGAAAATAATCTCATATTAAATTATGATAAATTCCATTTCATGGTGTTACATGGTATTGTTTTGGCCATGTCATTTCAAGGAAAGGTATCCAAGTAGATAAATCAAAAGTGGATGTCATTTCTTCCCTACCATTCCCCAAAAAATTTATAATATGTGTGTTATTTCCTATGTTAGGATTTATTTTACCATTGTTTCATCCTTAATTTAGTAAGATTACACCCCCTCCCGATTTCTCAAAAAAGAAAAATAAATTGTTTTTGATAAAGAATGTGAGTATGCTTTTAATAAATTGAAATTTATTCTAACATCACCCATTATAATCCAATGACCTTGGTGGGATTTACAATTTGAACTCATGTGTGACACCTCTAACTATGTAGTTGGGGTAGTCTTATCCAAAAGGGTCAATGGAGCTCTGCATTTCATTGCATATGCCTCATGCACATTGGGCCATGCCCAAGAAAACTACACCACAACTGAAAAATAATTTCTTTACATTGTGTTTTCCATGGATAAATTCAGGTCATACCATTTAGTATCCAAAGTAATTGTGTTTTCAAACCATAAAGCCCTCTGGTATCTCTTTAAAAAACCAGAATCCAAACCACATCTCATTCGCTGGATGCTCCTACTTTAGTAATTCAATATATATATTAGAGAGAAAAAAAGAGTAGAGAATGTGGTGGTTGACTATATAAATAGGATCCACCCATCCATATACATTGACTCATCCCTCTATATTCTTAGAAATTACATGTTTCCATATTGGAAACTGTACCGAGTGCAAGATGTTATTCTTTAGTATGCTGAAATTGTAAATTATTTGGTAGCATCTTGAATTGCTATTTACCTAAAAAAAACCAATATTATCATCTAAAACATGAGTCCCATTGGTACATTTGGGATGACCCCAACCATCAACAGAAAAGTATTGATCATGTCCTTAGGTTATATGTTCCCAATAGCGAGTTTCAATCAGTCCTTAGGTTCTACCACACTATTTCTTATAGGGGCCACTTTGGTCACCAACAGACTACTCGCAAGGTCCTCAATTCTAGTCTCTTTTGGAAAACATTATTTTGGGATGCACATGATTTTTGTAAATATTTTACTCACTATCATAGAATGGGGAATGTATCTAAAAGAAATGAAATTCCAAAACAACCCTTGCTCTTTTATGAAATTTTAGATGTTTAGGGAATTGAATTTATGGGACCATTCCCCAATTCATTTTTGAACTTTTACATTCTTCTGGAATTTGATTTTTTGTCAAAATGGGTAGAGGCATGATCCATAAGGACAGATGACTCCAATAGATTTGTGGAATTTTTGAGAACCCAAATCTTTTGTAGGTTTGGATTACCTAGGTTCATTATTAGTGACTTGGGTTCTCATTTCTATAACAGAACAATGAAATATATTTTTCATTGGTATGGGGGTGAACATAGAGTGTCTACTACTTATCACCCACAAACCAATGGTCAATATGAGGTGTCAAAAAGAGAGGTAAAATAGATTATTGAAAAAAAATTGTACAACCCAATAAGAAATATTGGAGTATTAAACTCAATGATTCATTATTGGATTATCATACCGCCTTTAAAACTCCCATTAGAATGCCACCCTATCAGCTTGTGTTTAGAAAGAGTTGTCACCTTCCTATTGATATTGATAACTAGGCCTACTGTGCCATCAAATAATGAAATTCTAATATTTCTGGTGTTGCTTCTCAAAGGAAGTTGCAGATTCAAGAGCTGGAGGAAATGAGAATAGATTCATATGATAACTCCTAGATTAATAAAGAGTGAACCAAGGCTTCCCACAACCATCTCATCCTTCATCATCATTTCCACATTGGGCATAATGTCCTACTTTACAATTCAAGGATGAAGAGACATCTAGTTAAGCTTTTCTCCTACTTGTTTGGATTATACATTGTTACTAATGTTTATCCATTTGGTTTTGTTCGGGTTCAAAATGAATAAATGAAAAAAAACCTTCATTATCAATGGGCATCGGTTGAAGCACTTTCATGAAGCTATTCTAGAGTCCCTAATGGAGGAACTCTAAGTTCAAGAAGAATCATACCAATGACACCCACCGGGTTTTATCCTTCCCACATTCTCTTTTATTATAGTGATGAAACTACATTCTTTAGGTGTGGGGGGATGACTACATTCATGGGTTAATTAGTAATTTTCATCATCTATCTTTCTTTTTTATATTTTTCACTTTTTTGTAGTATTTTCACTCCCCCTCCTCATTTCCGCCATCTTTTTTGTGTTGGAATATTAATTTTTGATTCCCACTTTATCATGGAAAATGATTCCCACTTAATCATTGAAATTATTGAACATGCATGTGGAATTTACCTATTTCAAGTTTTTTTTTGAAATTAAAAAAAATCACTAATGAAATGTGAATTTAAGAATGAATTCAACATTCTAGTGTGAATTTTTCTTGAAAATTTGTTGTTTGTTGATGATATAAATGGTTGTATCATTTTGAAACCATTGAGAAAAATGGTATTCTTTATGTGAGTTGTTTATAGGAAATCACGTCACTAAATATTTCCACACTCTTTTGGCACCCAACCATGAATTGTGAATATTTATTACTTAATAGAAGGTAAATAGAAGTTAGGTTAACATTTATCATCTTACCAAAATGAATTTTTTCATACATTCATTCCCTATCTGATTTTTTTATTTACTACACCGAATTGAATTATGCATGGTTACCTATTATCCGACTATTGTACACCCTAAAAAAATATATAATTTGGGTTGTGTCTTGGCTAGGTCAAAAAACACTCTTCTTCAACCTTTTAACTCATTATAAATATTAAAATTAGTGTCGTGAGGAGATCAAACAAGGGTTTAGAGAAGGCTAAGAGATTTGTTCCAAGTTCAACTTTTGAAACAAATGAGAGGAGTGATGAAATATACAACATATTGGGATATCTAGTCGGGAGATTAAGGTTTGACTTCTGGGAAATCTTATGTGAGTTGGTCATAAAATTCGATTGTAAAGGATGCATGACATGTTCAGCAGACAAAATAATTATATAGAGAAATTTTAAAATAACCTATATTTACTATATAGAAATGGAAGAATTTCATGTAATGGTTTTCACACACACACGTGGAGAATTAGAGACATGGTTAACTTGTGAATTATTTTCTTATTTTGGTATCATGTATCTCTTAGAATTTTGTTCTAATACAATTTATGAGACATATTTTCCCATGGTCACTAAGAATAACTCCTTACTATGATTTTTTCTTTGATCACATTGCTATCATGTTTTTATATTTTCATTCAATGTTATATCGTCATGAAGTTGGGATTATATCCAAGCATAGTTTTTGGAAATTTGACTTTTCTTGTGAGTGAAAATGTTTATGTGTGGGTGTGTTATGCCACCATGATTCATTGTATTATTTTCACCCTTACACCACCATGCTAAAAAGGTTTTTCTTTGAAAATTATAAAAATAATAATAAATTGTACTTCATGTTTGATTTAATTATTTTGTGTTTATAACTTTTTAAAAGGTCAATGTTAATTTTTTTTATGATTTTATTATAGTATGAGGTTATTTGGAGGCCTTTGCGATGATTTCGAAGGAAAATAGGCCAAACTACATGGAATCTCAAGGAAACATGTACACTGTTTTGAACATTGTGTGACATCAGTGCCTCCGAATTGGATGAAATTTTGTAGGAAGATCCAAAAGTACATGAAATACCAATAATCGTGAGAAACTAAAGACCAATTATTCCATATGTTGTCCCATCAAAACCATTCTATTCAACGAATTGAATCTACACAAAGTCAAAAGTGTGGTTCAGTATTATGACTGTATCTCTAATTAAAAATGTTAAATGGTTTCCATATTTCACATAGTTATATACAAGAGTCTAGGAAATGACTTTATCTTTTTTTCAAGTTGAGATAATGTCATTTACCAACCCAAAACCGAGGCATGAGTGGTATCTTGAAAATCGGGTTCCCAAAACCACTTCCCATTTTGGCTATAAAATGGAACCATGGGCACCTCATTTGGAAGTTAGACCAAGAAGTGAATTGTTTCCATTTTTGAGTTCCATAGGAGTCCTATAATCCCCTTGTAGGTTCTAGATATCCTTATCCTCATAGGGAGAGCTAAAATGAATAAACAGATCCACCTGAATTTCCTTCTGCACTCAATGGAGAGAAAAACTACGGATGTTAATTTCAAGGGAGATACATATACTTGGGAGGGAGTTACATCACTTGAAACTCTGCTGGTTTTGTGTAATTTTTTTTTGGATTATTTTAATTATGTTTTATCTGAACATGTTACTTCTCTAAATTTCTTTCTTGGGTTTAATTAACTAAATCACTTTTCATTTCAACACCGATTGGGTTGAAATTTTAAGTGGGAATCTTGGGTTGTTCTGATTGGTAAACACACAAATCCTCTTTTTCTCACACATATATAAGATATTAGTATGCTTTGGTAGTCTACATTCTATGATTGAAGTCCAATCTCTGACAAAATGATTTTTGTGTCAAGGGTTGGTACTTTGTGTAAAAATTTAAGACGTAAGAGGGGAATCAAGATCTTGACAACAATCAATAAAATAATTAAAAAAAACAATGTGTGTTTTTAGTAAAATTGTTTTCAATGAAACCCCCATATTTTTGCACTTTTTAATAAAAATAAACACTCCAAACCTACCAACACTCCTTGAGAGAGGACCTAGGGTCTTCCAGAGACTAAAAAATATTATTTAAATAATAATCAATTTGACATGTCACAAAAATGAATTCACAATAACTATATGGTACTGACCATGAAGGCCTCTTGATGCGCCCTACAGCTTGTGAAGCCCCACCAATCATCCATTCAACAACAGCCAGTGGTCTAAAAGAATATAACACTTATCATCGTCTTCAAATATTTCGGGTGCTTATCCTGATAATGCAGAAAATTTTCCATCCCTTTTCTTAGGGAGGTCAATAAAGAGTCCATAGAAGACCTCATCCAAAAGACACATGGGTCCTTCAAAATTTCTTCTACCAGTAATCATTGTCGCTACCTCCACACAGTATTGAGCCCTCACCATGATGAGGGTTCTATTCTCGGTAGTCTCGCCAAGGTCATCCAGACCCAGGTGCACAAGACAACCTGGAGGGGGATAAAACTGGTTAACATGGAGAAGGGTCACACTTTATCCCCCTCTAGAGATTCCCACTAACCAAATGTGGTGTAAAACCATGAGTGATAATATACAAACACCCACCCTAATTCAACTAGCCAGTATAATTTCCTAGTATCATCCAAGGAAGTTCATCCTTCAAATCTCATGGAAAACCATGAGAAAGAACATAGAACTACCCTCAATAATCAATCCTAAAAGAAAACTTTTCTTTAATCACTCAAATAATCCCACCAACCAATTTTGGTGGAAAATTGAAAGAAGTCTCACACTAATCACATCACGATTCACTACTTTATTTCACCCTTACACCACAGTTTTAAAATAGTTTTGTATTCAAAATTCCAAATTTAAAAATAAATTTAACTTCCCATTTGATTTAATTATTTATTTTTTATCACTATCAAAAAGGTAAATTTTTCTTTTTTTGGTGATTTGATTAGAGGAGGAGGTAATTTGGAGGGCTGAAGATGATGCATAAGGAAAATGGGCCAAACTACATGGAATCCAAGGAAAATTTTCCACTTTATTTAACATTTTAATAAATCTATTCCTTTAAATGGGATGAAATTTTATGGGATGATCCAAAATTTAGTGGGATACAACTCATCTCAAGACACCTAATACAAATCCATCCATATAGTGGCCCATCCCAAATGATATATCCAGGGAACCTAATTTGCATGAATTCAAAAGATAGGTTTGGTATTTTGAAAATATATCTTATTCCATTTGTCAAATTTCCAGTAAATTTTACATAACGATAGTCAAGTGGCTGGTCAAAAAATCTCCTATTTTTTCAAGTCGAGTTATTGTTGTTTAGCTGTCCAAAATTGATATACAAGTGGTATATCAAAATCTCATCCCCTTAGAGGTTATGGAGCTTCTTGTCATAAAAGGGAGAGATTAAATGAAGAAAGTGGTCCAACTAAAGTTTCTCCTCCTCTCAAAGGCGGACTAAATTATGAGAACTAATTTTGAGGGAGCTATACATATTTTAAAAGGAGTTTTGAGACTTATAATTCTACTAGTTTTATATATTTTGAATTTAAAAACATTTCATTCAGAAGTATCTTACTTTGATATATGTTTGAATGCTTTGTTTTATTAAACTGAATAGAATTATCTTTACTTTTAACTGGTTTATGTAATATTTTGAGTAAATGACTTGTGCTTTTATGATTTTACAACATAAAAATTATTTTATCCCCCACTAATTTTATATTTCAATTTTCATTGGATGTTATTATACCATGAATTAGAGATATAACTTGGATATATGATTGTTATGTGAATTTTTGGTTCAACATGCATTGATATAAAAGCGTGGAAAGTAATCAAGGTTCCAATTAATTTCAACCAAATAATTTCTTCCATCCTTAATTAATATCTAATAACAATGAACATTAAATGTGGATAGTGAACTCACAATGAACCCTTTTTATCATATTTTTTAAAATATACTTGTTTTTTAACTTTTAAACTCTTTAAAATAAGTCATTTTATTTTAAAAAAAAATGTTTTCAAAACCACCCCCAATATTAGTCTTATTTATTTAAAATAACACTTTATATCTCCAAAACTCATTGAGAGACAACCTAGGGTATTCAATATGCTATAAACCACTTTTAAAAACATAATCAATTTGAAATTTTAGGATAAAGCGATCAAATTTTAGCACTCTATCGGGGAGCGCTTTTGTTTTTAGTGTGTTTTTTAAAGACACTATGTATTTTGTAAATATTGGTATGCTTATTTTATTCCTTAATTTTTTAACGTTGATTTATAAAATTTTCTTTTTTTAGTCCTCAATCACGATGTGTTTTTTATTATAGGACCTACTTCCTTTAGAATAGGAACCAGAGAGGATCTTGTGTCATCGACACCAAGAAGCATTAAATGATCCCTTGAAGTAGGATGCATAAAATATAAACACTTTTCATGATACTTCTTATTATTATGAAACCAACATCAAGACTAAAATAAAATTTCATAATATGGATGAAAATATTTAGACATTAAAATAAATAACCTCACCTGATGTAGATATCCAACCCGCATATATTCAAATACAAGGAGAAGCACCACATTTTTTACTAAAAACTAGTTTAATTCACTTATTACCATGATTCCATGTACTGGTAGGAGAAAATCCACATAATCATTTAATATAATTTCATATTGTGAATTAAACATTAAAAACTACTAATTTGGATGAAGATAAAGTAAATCTTTAGGAATCCCCTCTTTCATTAAAAGACACAGTAAAAGATTGGTTGTATTGTGTTAGCTCCCCTATTAGAGACTGAGAAGACATGAAACGTCTTTTTCTTTAAAATACTTTCCAACCTCTCAAACTGTAATTATAAGGAAATAAATATATTGTATAATTAAATCACAAGGGGAAACACTTCATGAATATTGGGAAAGATTTAAAATAATTTTTTCAAGTTTCCCACATCACCAAATAAGTTATCAACTTTTAATACAATATTTTTATGAAGGTTTGATTCCAATTGATCATAACATGGAAGATAATATTGTAGGTTGTGCACTAGGTGAAAAACCCCAATCACTAAAAGTGACCTATTTGAGATCATGGCATGGAACACTAAAAAATTCAGTTCTATGTACAACATAACCATTCAAGTTATTAATGAGGTTTAAAGTTCTGAATTTCAGAAGAAGGTGGATATAAAGTTTTAAGAGGTAAGTATCATACTTTGAATGCTTTGTCTTTCCCAAGGGAAATTCCAACTTCTTCCTCTCATCCATTCTGGTATCTGCTATACCAAAACCCACAGTTTTGACTGAATCCCCCAATTAAAGGAAACTTCTGAGAGTTATGAGGAGATCTCCTTAGGTCACCCCTATAATAAACCCATTATACAAGAACCATACTATACATCTAACCTTGGGTGTAAATACAACAAATACTATTGGAAAGTGGGGTATTAATACCAACCTCAACAACTATGGAACCAAATGGGGAAGAGTATACATCCACCACCACCCCCAAAAATCTTCAACCACCCAATGAACTTTCCAATAATCCCCTAAAAAACTCAAACCTATCCTAGAATAAATGATGAAAAATATGGATGAAAACAATATCTAATTCCAAAAAACAATCCAATATTCCATACAAGACCTAAAATCTCAATTAGGCAAACTCACCAACTCAGTGGGGGAAATATAAAGTCATGGGTCGGTTAAAATACCCTCTCAACCACTAGTCAACCCTAGGGTTGAGAGAAATGTTAGTGTCGTCACCATTTGAAGTGGAATGAAACTTGAAATCCAAATGAACCTTCCATTATATTCATCCCTTCCCAAGGAAACCACTATCCCCACAACTAAAAATGGTCCAAGAGAGAAAAAAACGTATCCTGGGAGAAGCCTTTTTATAGTAAATAGAGTTTCCTTTGATTTACCATCAAGATAAACCATTACTCTTCCATTTCCCCAAATGGAAAACCAACCAGAGAAAAAAAAGAAACAAAAATTTATAAATAAATATTGGAAACATTAAGAAAAGTTTAGTTTAACATTCCCTTGATCGATGGAATGAAAAGAATTCCATGATACAAAATGTTTCTCAAAGATATGTGTACACACTGAAGGAGTCTTCAAGGTGATGAAATAGGGATCTTGGGGAGGAACATGTCAAAATTGATTGATCTATCACTTCCAACCAAATTTAATTATCTTAGAACATTCTTGATTCCATTCACCATTGGGGATTATTTATTTTCCAAAGATTTAATTGATTTGGGTGCTTCTATAAATGTGATTCCTAAGTCTATTCTCTCTTCATTTTTGGTTGGGGAATTTAATCCCATTATAATTTTTATTCCACTAGCAATCCAGAGTACTTTAAACCCTATTGGTGTGTTAGAGGATTTTCTTATGGGGTAACTTTTTTAATTTTTTCTACTATTTTTTATATTTTAAAAATGGAATATTATAGGATGAATAGATATGAACTAATTATATTAGGGTTGAATTTATTAAAAACATCCAAAACAATGATTAATTTCTATAATGGTATATTATATATATAGTTTTGTGGTTATATTTTCCACTTCATCATCCTTGATACCATGAATCACCCATCATAAGAAAATTTCTCACTTTCAGTTAATTCAATTGATGTACTCCACTCCCCTGAAAAAGCTTAATTTATTTACCCTAATCCCCTTTTTGAGTTTTTATCATTGATATAAATTCTAGGTAATGAGTCATGTATTGGATATTGTACCGATTTATAAAAATTTAATTCATGTTCATTAATTGATGATTTCCTAAGCATTGAGGATCCCATGACCAACAATGATACTACTATACTTGTAAAATAATATTCATAATATTATGATGTTAACATTGAGCAGTTATATGAGATCAATGACCTCTCGCTTTCACATTCACTCCCATAAATACAAAGTCTCCATGAATTTGAAATTAAACCACTACCTCAGAACATGAAATATTCATATATTAAGATTTGAAACAAATTGTGAGCCATCATTGATAGTTCACTCATTCTAGAGCATGAATTTTTTCTACTAGACCTTTTCACAGAGTATAAAAAGCATTGGGATGGAAACTTTTTGACATTAATATTATTATCCCATCAATTTTCATGCATTATATATTGTTAAATGATGAGGCTAAACCAATGAGGCAGGCACAATTATGACTGGACCCAAACATCCTAGATGTTGTTAAAACGGAGGTAATCGAAATAATAGATAATGGAATCATTTACCCCATCTCTAATATCCAATGGGTCAGTCCAATGTAGGTAATTACCAAGAAAATTGGCCTAAAAATAATAAAAAATGAAATCAATTAATTGGTTCTAACCCATGTGTAGAATAGTCGGTGTGTCTATATATACTATCTCCGAATAAACCAACACACTAAGAAGGACCATTTACCATTACCATTTATTGAACATATTCTAGAGAGGATAGCTGGGAAGCCCACTATTGTTTCCTTGATTGGTATTTTGAATACTTTCATATCCATATCACCCCCAAGTATTAGGAAAATTCAACCTTTACTCTCCCCTTTGGAACATTTTCTTATAGGAGGAAGCCATTTGGTCTGTGAAATGCTATATGAACTTTCTAGTGATTCCTAGTTAGTATTTTTTGGATTACCTAGATAATTAAATTGAATTATTCACGGATGTTTTCACTATTTATGGATCCTCTTTTGATCAGTGTTTGATTAGTCTTGGTTATGTCATATGCTGTTGTATTGAAAATAATATTATATTAAATTACGAGAAATTCCATTTCATGGTGATACAAGGTATATTACTTAGACATTTCATTTTCAGGGATGGTATCGAAGTAGATAAATCAAAGGATCATGTCATTTATTCCCTACCTTTCCCAAAAAATGTGCAGGATGTGTAAAATTTCTTAGATCATGTTGTATTTTACTGTCACTTCATTCACGAATTTAGTAAAATTTCACTTCCCCTCTGCCAATTATTCCTAAAAGAAAAAGAATTTGGTTTTGATAAAGAATGTGATTAAACTTTTGAAAAATTGAAATGTAGTATCACATCACCCCCGGTAATCCAACTACCTCGGTGGGATTTACCATTTGAACTTATGTATGATTCCTTTAATTGTGAAGTTTGGGTAGTCTTATCACAATAGTTCGATTGATCTCAATATTTCGTAGCCTATACCTCATGCACACTAGACACTTCCTAAGAAAAGTACACCACAACATAAAAATAATTTCTATAAATTGAATTTTCCTTGGATAATTTTAGGTTATGCCTCTTAGGGTCCAAAGTAATTATATTCTCTGACTATGAATCCCTATAATATCTCCTTAAGAAACTAGAAACTAAACCACATCTCATTCACTGGATTCTCCTCCTTCATGAATTTAATCTATAAATTAGGGATAAAAAGGAGTAGAGAAAGTGGTGGCTGACCATATCAGTAGGATTATCCCATCATCATACGTTGACTCATCCCCTTGTATTTCCATAAATGACATGTTCCTAATGTGAAATTTTACCATGTGAAAGAATTTATTTATTAGTATGTTGAAATTGTAAATTTTTTGGTATCATCTTGCATTCATACTAATTTCAACAAAACCAAGCTGACCGTCTTAAACATGAGTCCCATTGGTACATTTGGTATAACCTTGACCTTTGGCACACATGTAGTGATCAAGTCATTAGGTGTTGTGTTTATGATAGCATGTTTCATTATATCCTTAGGTTCTTCCACACTCTTGCATGTGGGGGCCACTTTGGTCCACAATGAACTACTCGCAAGGTTATCGATTCATGTATACTTTTTCCAACATTATTTTGGGATTCCCATGAATCTTTTCTTCATTGTAAAATAATGGAGAATATATCTAAAAGAAATGAAATTCCACAACAACACATACTATTAAATGACATTTTCGATGTTTTGAGCATTGACTTTTAGGGTTAATCTCCAAATTCCTTTGGAAACATGTAAATTCTTATATTCTTTGATTATGTTTCAAAATTGGTAGAGGAAAAATCCTCAAAGACTTATGATTCTAAGATAGTTGTGGAATTTTTTTGAACTCAAATTTTCTATAGGTTTAGATTAATTAGGTTCATCATTAGTGACCAAGGTTATCATTTCTGCAACTAAACAATGTAATCATTTTATCACCAGTATGGGGGCAGGCATTGAGTGTATACTACTTATCACCCATGTAAGAACCCAGATCTTAATTTCAGGTATGGATCTTTATTTTAGATCATTTTTTAGGAAAAAGGAATAAATGGAAAATTTTCAAAGTACACGCCATGTACTTTTGAGTACATGCTGTGTACCTAGTTGTTGTGTGTAGCCGTGTTCTGGTCGTGTAATGGCCGAGTACATGGTCGTGAAGGTAAACTGGCAGACCGCCTAAAGCAGGGGCCTATTGAGGCTTGTACATGGTGTGTACATTAAATGAACACACCATGTACTTTTCTTTTTTATTTGATGGATTAGAGTGGGGTCATGTATCATCTATATAATGCACTTCTTCTCCCTGTGTTTCTTATAGGAGAGTGATTAATGATTTAAGAACTTAGAACTCCTCTGGTTCCTCCATCCGAGTTCCGATTGAGACGTCGCTGGGTGAGTTAGATTCCCACCTGTGAGTTCTCTCTTTCCCTAGAGCCTCTCTTCATGATTTCTCCTCTCTCATGAGTTATCAATGGTTGATATTTTTTACCCTTTTCATAGATCTATGTCATTCTACTCTGATTCAAGGGCCAAAGTTCAAGCGTGTTCATCGTACAACATCATGGTAGGTGGTTTCAACCTTTTTTATTGTATTTGAATTATATATGCTTAAAGTGTCAAATAACCATGTTGGGGTATTTCATGTTTTGGTAATTTGACCATGTTTAATATCTTCTATGGTTTTTTTGATTGGTAAAAGGGGTAATTACTTACGCGTAGGGTTTTATACCTTGTTATGGGACACCCCATGGGTGTGTTCCCAAGATTAACAGTTTATGTCCATTTGGCCTAGGTTTCCTATGAGACATACCTTGTTTTCATGACTTGAATTTTTAGGATGGAGTTTGACTAATTATATGAGATGTATGTGTTTCACACTTTGAAAGTTTGACCAATGGTAATTAACTGCGAGAGCTTCTGAAGTAGGTTCATTTTTGTATGAATTGTAGTTATGATGATCCAGAGGAATTGACTGTGAGAGCTGTTGGGTGGTCATAAACCAGAGTGGTTAGACTATGAGAGATACCTAGTGGGTTGTTATTCAATTAATGTGGAACTTAGGGAATTGACTATGATAGCTTCAAGGTGGTCATTTTAATTTATAGTTTCTATATAGACCAAGGGGGTATTGATCGTGAGAGCTACCTAGGTGGTTATTTGTAAATTATTAGTTCTATATGGGTCCAATGGGGTTATATTGTGTGAGCTTTCCCAGAGGTTCATTATTTATTGAATGAATGATATGTTGAACCATATGGGTTACACTATGAGAACATTCCCATAGGGTTTCTTATAAAATGATTGAATGATTGTGACGAGTCTGCCAAGACAAAGCACAAGCTTGGAATCAGTCTTAGTTGATTGTTTATACAGTGTTTTGGGACATCTGTTGTTATTATTATACAAGGGGATATAGATCTTAGGCTAGATTCTTATGTTAAAATATTCAATGGATTGAATATTTAATAAATTTAAATGAATGTATTTGGAAACTGTAGGATTGTTTACTTTTGAGTACTTCCTGGTTTATTACTTCATTTTGCATATTTCCTACTATATATATTCACTGACAGTTAGGCACAGATATTTTAGTGCTTACCTATTGGGATTTATCTCACACCCTATTTAGGTTATTCTTTTGGACCCAAACAAATTGTATGGTTGCGGTTATAGAGAAGGGAAATCAATCTTCTTCATCAGGTACTTGATTGTTGTTGGAGCTGGATACCAAGGGACAAAGATGAGGCTTTCAATGTGATTGGAGTTTATTGTTTTTCTATACTTTGGTTTCAGTATTATATTTCTAACATTGTGACTTGTTTGGATGTTTTCCTATACACATGTGACATGCATCATTTTTTTTATGCTCTAGTTGTTATATTATTTTTAGTCTTCCACTGTTTACTTTGTTGTATGGTATTACTGCTTTGGATACTATTCACTATTTATCTTCTTCTATGTATACTCATCCAATGAGGGCATAGTTTCCCCAATATCACACCTTGTCCCTCACTACTAGTCAGCAGCCTCTGGAATTTGGGGAAATTTTCTTGAGGTTATGTGACCAACAAGATTTGGGGAACCTTTGGACGACACCTGGATCTGAGACATTACAAAGTGGTATCAGAGGGGTTTATTTTCTGATTTTTATTACTATTTGGAGTCTACAGATCGTTATAGGAAGGAATTGGTAGTTAGTAATAAGTTTTTCCCAGTATTAACTAACCCTTGTATAGGTAAAAGCCATGTTACCTCGAATATTTCATTTGTTTTCTGTTTTTTCAATTATTATAGTTGATTTTATTTCACCATTTGGTGATGCCTATGTTTTGTGTTATTATTATTGATATAATTGTGGTTCTATTTCTGTTGAACCCTGATGAGATAAGGGTATTCCATCCCAGGCATCGTATAGGCACTTTCTAGGGATCACATGTCATGCATTCTTCTCATGCCATTTAGGGTGCATTACTGATTGCATGTTGTTGTGATATATGTTTTTCTAGATATGCATATTATTGTGATAGATGACATGATAGAATATCTGCTATTTTGATAGGGTATTGTAATATGTAACGTTTCATTTGGAATGACTAGATTTACTTCTTGAGTCATGTCATCTTAGAGATAGGAGTGTTAGTAGACCTAGAGAAAGTGAGAGCAGTAGTTTCCTGAGAGAAACAAAGGAACTTCTTTGAGGTATGGATTTTTTTGGGGTTGTATGGTCACTATAGATGCTTTATTAAGGACTTATCGTGCTTAGAAGTTCCATTAATATTCCTGAATAATAAGGGTGAAAAGTACTTGTAGACAGATTCTTGTGATTCATCCTTTTAGGAGTTTAAAGGGAGATTGACTTCAGCATCGATACTGATTTTTCCGGAGTTGGGAAAGAGCTACATCGTTTATTGTGATGCATCAGGTATCGGGCTTGGAGAAGTGCTTATGCATGGGGAAGGATTCTTTGCATGTGGGTCTCATTAGTTGGGGCCACATGAGAGGAATTACTCGACACACAATATTGAGTTAGCTACAGTTATGCATGCTTTATGATGACGGAGACATTATCTTTTGGGACAAAATTTTGTGGTATACACTGAACATAAAAGTCTCAATTATATTTTTAATCAGTGTGGTCTGAATTTGAGATAGCAAGGTGGGTTGAGTACCTTCAGTCTTTTGACTTTGAGCTTGCCTACACACCTGGGAAAGGCAATGTAGTGGCTGATGTGTTCAACATGAGGAATCGAATAAAGTAAGTTTAGGAGGCTATAAGTGAGAGGAAGCATATGGATATATTCATTGAGATGCATTTGGAGGTGCACGATAGACAGACACATACATTTATTTCTTCTATAGTTGTTACCTTTACTCTTCTGGACCGAGTGTGAATGAGGCATCTATTAGATTTTGAAGCCCTGGTCCCAAGGGAGATTGTGTTAGGAGAGGACCCTACTCCTAGATGGACTATAGGCAAGGATGAGGTTTTTCATTTCCATGGGTGCATATGGGTATCAAAAGACATATGCAAAGATATTTTGTGAGATTTCCATTCCTCAGTTTGGGTAGTTCATCCTAGTGTCACCAAGATGTATCGTGATTTACACCATTAGTATTGGTGGATAGGTATGAAGCGGGATGTAGCTGGTTTTGTAATAAGATGTTCCACCTATCAGTAGGTGAAGGCAGAGCATCAGCGACCGGAAGGGCTTTTATAGCTATTACCCATTCCTGAGTGGAAGTGGAATGACGTCACAATGGATTTTATGATAGTTTTACTGAGGTCACCTCGAGGGAATGATGTGGTTTGGGATTTTTTGACATAATCACAAAGGATTCAAATTTCTTACTGATTTAGGAAACATTTAGTGTTGATGATCATAGATGGTTGTATATCTGATAGATTGTACATTTTCATGGGGTTACACACCCTATCATTTCAAACAGGGATGCTCGGTTTACTTCATGTGTATGGAATGAACTATAGAGGGATTTGGGTACATAGGTACTTATGAGTACATCTTACTATCCCCATACAGATGGCTAGTCTGAGCACCCGATTCTTGTTTTTGAGGACATGTTTTGAGTATGAGTCTTGGATTTTGGGGGTTCTTGGGAGAGACACATACCCCTATTGGAGTTTTACTATAATAAAACTTTCCAGGCAATGATTCAAATGGAACCTTATGAGGCTTTTTATGGTAGGTCATTTCGATCACACCTATGTTGGATGGAGGTAGGAGAGGCAGCAAGGCTGGGACCTCATCTTGTCCAGGAGACCATTGAGCTGGTGGAGTTGATTTGGAAGAGGATGGATACTTCAAAATCTCACCAGAAATCTTATACTGATTGACGAAGATAACCTCTAGAGTTCGAGGTCAGAGATCAAGTTTTCTTACATGTCACACCAAGGTTGGGACATAGAAGGATTAGGAGATAGGTGAAGATTTCACCAAAATATGTCAGGTAGTTTGGGGTTTTCGAGAGAGTTGACTGAGGCTATGCATAACATATTCCATGTTTCTCAGAAACGGTGTTACCTTTTAGACCCATATCATGTTTTTTAACCTGATTAGGTTGAGTTGGAGGTGTATGAATCCTTCTAGGAGCACCCTATTCAGATTGTGGATTACACAATGAAATTTCTCCATGTCCAGTATGTTCCTCTAGTATGGGAGCTATGGCAGCATAGGTGAGTCTAGGATGAGACTTGGGAGAGGGAGGCCGACGTACGATCACAATGTCCAGAGTTGTTTAAAGTTAATTCTTTACCACCCTTGGAAAGAAAATTTAGGGACAAATTATATTAGGGGGAAGTTTTTAAGAACCTAGATCATCATTTCACGTATAGCTATTTATTTCGGGTCGTTTTTTGAGGAAAAAGGATGAAATGGAAAATTTTATAAGCACCCCCCATGTACTTTTGATTACATATTGTGTACTTGGTTTCCTCTTGTAGCCATGTAATAGACATGTACTGACTGTGTGATAGTTGAGTACATGCCCATGTAGGTGACCTAGTAGACTGCCTAAATCAGGGGCCGATTGAATCTTGTACACAACATGTACATTAAATGAACATGCCATGAACTTTTCTTTTTATTTTATGGATTGGAACAGGGTTGCGTCTCATCTCTGGAATACACTTCTTCTCCCCGTGTTTCGTACAGGAGAGAAACAAACGGCCAAAGAACTTCAAACTCCTCATGTTCCTCCATTCAAGCTTCAATTGAGATGTCGTTGGGTGCGTTGGATTCCCACTGATGAGTTCTCTCTTTACCTAGAGCCTCTATTCATTATTTCTCATCTCTCATTAGTTATTAAGGGTTGACCATTTTTACCCTTTCTGTAGATCTATGTTGTTCTAGGTTGATTCAAGGGCCGGTGTTTGAGAGTGTTCATCATAAAACATCAAAGTAGGTAGTTTCTGCCTTTCTTTGATTGTATTTGGATTATATATACTTAAAGTGCCAAATAACCATGTTGGGGTATTGCGTGTTTTGGGAATTGGACCCTTTTTAATACCTACTATGGTTTTATTGATTTTGAAAAGTGGTAATTACTTATGCATAAGGTTTTATACCTTGTTATGGGGTACCCCATGGGTGCATTCCTCAGATTGACTATTTATGGTCGTTTGGACTGGGTTTTCTAGGAGTCATACCTTCTTTCCATGCCTTGAATTTTTAGGATGGATTTTGAATGATTATATGAGATGCATGTGTTTCCCATTGTGAAAGTTTGGCCAAGGGGAATTGACTATGAGAGCTTCCAAAGTAGGCTCATTTATATATGAATTGTAGTTATGATGATCCAGAGGCATTGAATGTGAGAGCTTCCAGGTGGTCATAGACTAGAGGGGTTAGACTGTGAGAGCTACCTAGAGGGTTGTTATTAAATGAATGTGGACCTTAGGGCATTGGCGGTGAGATCTTCCTGGTGGTCATTTTAATTTATTGTTGCTATGCAGACCAAGGTGGGTATTGACCATGAGATCTACCTAGGTGGTTGTTTGTAAATGATTAGTACTATGTGGGACCAAAGGGGTTAGACTATGTGAGTCTTACTAGAGGTTCATTGTTTATTGAATTGATGATATGTTGAACCAAAGGTGTTAGACTATGGGGAATTTCCTAGAGGTTTTCTTGTAAATGATTGAATGATTGTGATGAGTCTTCCAAGCCAAAGAACAATCTTGGACTCAATATTACTTGATTATTTAGATGGTCTTTTGAGACATTTGTTGTAATTATTATACAAGTGGATATAGATAATAGGATATATTTTGAGGTTACAATATTCAATGGATTTAATATTTAATAAATTTAAATGAATGTAATTGGAAATTATAGGATTGTTTAATTTTTAGTACTTCCTAGTTTATTGCTTCATTTTTCATATTGTATGCTATATATATTCACTGACAGTTAGGAACAGATATTATGGTGGTTTCTTAATAGGATTCATCTCACGCCCTATTTGGGTCATGATTTTGGACCCAAACAGATTATATGGTTGCAGGTATAGATAAGGTCACGTGCCCTTCTTCATCGGGTACTTGATTGTTGTTGGAGCTAGAGAGAAAGGGACCAAGCTGAGGCTTGTAATGCTATTGGAGTTTACTATTTTTTCTGTACTTTGGTTTTAGTATTGTATTTCCATCATTTTATTTGTTGGTATATTTTCCTAGACACATGTGACATGCATCATTTTTTATATGCTTCAGTTGTTATATTATTATTAGTTTTCCACTGTTTACTTTGTTGTATGGTATTACTGCTTCTACTACAGTTCACTATTTGTCTTCTGATGTGTATACTCTTCCAATGAGGGAATAGTTTCCCCAATATCACCCCTTGTCTCCTTCTACTTGTCAGTAGCCTCTAGAATTTTTGGAAATGTGCTTGAGGTTATGTGACCAATCGAGTTCGGGGCACCTTTGGGCGGCACCCGGATCTGGGATGTTAAAACCCATAAACCAATAGTCAAATTAAGGTTTTAAATAGATAGGTAAAACAAATTCTTGAAGAACATGTTTAAAACAATAGAAAATACTAGAGTCTTATACTTGATAATTCATTATGGTCTTACCATACTTATTTTAAGACACTCATTGGAATGTTACCTTATCAACTTTTTTTCAAAAAGAGTTCTCACCTCCCTGTTGAGACAGATTATAGTGTCTACCAAGCCATTAAACAATGAAATTATAATCATTCTAGTGTAGGTGATCCGAGTAAGTTATAGATTCATGAGAATAAGTAAATGCATAGAGATTCATATGAGAACTCTTAGATCTATAAGGAGTGAACCAAGGATTCCCATGATTGTATCATCCTTCATAATAAATTAAACATTAGGCATAAGGTACTCCTTCTCAACAAAATTTTGATGTTTCATATAGATAATATTTGCCCACACTAGTTTATCCCATACACTATTACTAATTTTTATCCATTTGGTGTTGTTTAGGTCACAAATTATGAAACAAAACAAACCTTCAATGTCAATGGGAAGAAGGTGAAGAACTTACTTGAATCCATTCTGGAGTCCCTAGTGGAGGAACTAAAATTCCAAGATTCAAAATTTTAATGAAACCCACCATGTTTTATCCTTTATTCCCACACTCTATTTTATTACAATGAGTACATTTCATACTCTATTTGTGGGGGGGTGGGCACATTCCTTGGTTAGTTAGATATTTTCATCATCATTCTTATTTTTCTCTTTTTCTCTTATTGAATAGTATTGTTACCTCCGCCCCCTCATTTACCCCTAAATTTTGTGATGAAGTATTAATTTTTTATAACCATTTAATCATGTAAATTGCTGAAAATTCATGATGACTTTACCTATTCGAGTTGTTTTAAAATTTAAAAAATCATTGATAGAATGTGTGTTTTAGCATAAATTTAACATTGAGGTGTGACTTTTTCTAGTAAATCGGTTGTCTTTATTATATTAATGGTTGTATCTCTATGAAACAATTGAGAATATATATTCCCTTTATGTGATTAGTTTATGGGAAAACTGTGTAACTTAATATCTCCACATATGTCACAACCCATCTCAGTGGGCCCCGAGCCGCAACTCCCCAAGCCTACCTCCAATAGTCCAGGGGCTAGTGACTAGCACCGATTAGGCATGATACTAACATGGGAGGCATTGCTTCTAAACCTATACAAAAGCACACACATCTCCATGCCCACAAAGCTGGAAAGTAAAAACTACTAAAAATGGAAATGCATGCATGCACTAAAATCCCAACCAACAGAGTATGAAAGGAAAGTAAAGTACAGTAATGTAAAACCCTTGGCCAAAAGTACAAGCCCAAAAAAAGAGAGTCTGCAACAAAGTCCAACCTATAAAGAAAGGTATTGGGATTGCAATCTGTATCCGTAGGAACACACCCCGGCCTTCCTGATCTCACTGAGCACCGTCCAGTCCTGTTCCACCTTGAATCCTATCAAAGGCTCGCTCGTCTGCACAAGACACAAAACGTGCAAGCAAATCCCGTGCTGGGGTGAGTATAACAATACCCAGTAGAACACACCGAAGACCACAAAGGAATACAAAAAAAATACCACAAAGGAAATACCACAAAGGAATGATATAGTCAGCTCTACAAATTATATGTTTATAGAACATATAAAAAAAATATCCAGATATACCCATACACGATCCACTATCATAAAATCACCAATAAGATCCAGCTCGAAGATTTCACTAAGCACGTAACAAGGAGAACACACTCCTAGGTCTGAAGATAGAGATACGATGTACTCATTTCAGGAGAACTCACTCCACAAGTACTTAAGAATATGATGCTCAGATGAGGATCACAACCAAAATCCAAGGGGTGATTCCAACAACTCAGTTAGAGCTAATCTGCTAAGAAGAGGATCGGCACCCGGGTAAAGTAGGTCATGTCGATACCAAGAAATATACTTAGGGTTCCAGGAATGAATAGAGGATCTGGATCTAAGTCTCTTAGAGGGGATTCCAACAACTCTATCCATAAAGTCCTGCTGAAGGGATCATACTTCTGTACGTAGGAAATGATACCAGAACCTTTAGGGGAAAGACTAGGGTTACAAACCCTAAAAAATATAGTCCATGTCACAGAAGAAAAAAGGATCAAGCCATGTAAAACAGGTTACATGGTGTGTAATATGGTTACATTCCGTGTTCCGTGACTCCCAGTACTGCCCGTGTAAACGGCCCATGTCATCCGTCCAAGCTGTGTAAAACTCCACTACACAGTGTGTAGAAGGATCACACGCCTTGTTCCTTGAATCCATGTACTGCCCGTGTAAACGTCCCATGACATTTGAATTTCTGTATAAAAAGCAACTACACTGCGTGTAGTAGGATTAAACGCTGTGTCCGAGCACCTGGGGTTCGCTCTGTGTACGCTGGCCATGTGCCGGTACACAGTCTATGTCTGTGTCACCTTCTTGTATACCAGTACACGGGGTACCCCATGTATCTGGACGGGGAAGGGTATACATACCGTGTCCTTGGACGTGTACCCAACTCGTGTCCGTGTACTCTCGGAGTACATGCCAGGTGGTCCGCCGAAGAACACACGCCGTGTAGCCCACACTACACTCCATGTAGTCGGGAAATTCCCAGAACCGTCATCTTCCTCCTCGCGCCTCGGCCGATCTTCCGGTTTCCATTTCCATGGTCAGTTTTTCGCGACACTCAAGATCGGGGGTCGCCTCATTGTCGTGATGTCGAATCTATGGGTTTCAGGCCTTTGATCAGCTCCGAAATCTGATTCTGATTGCCCGTGCGGAAATCATTATAAGAACGATATCATCTGATCTGCTTCGATCCATCTGCTGAAACCGTCATCGCACCACTGTGGGGTTGTTCTGATGTAAGATCTTCAATTTGGGATCGTTTCATCGTACAACAGATGCGCAATGATCTGTCATTCATACCTCCACGAAGAACGTGTAGAATTCACATGAAGAACGTGAGGAAAGGATCACAAAATCGAACAAGAGGGATGAAACTGAATCGTTGTTCGTGATCATCTGGGTTCATCGCCATTAGATAAAAACCAAAATAATCAACAGATTATAATTACGAGCATTGGATCTCCTGATAAAACCCCAAATCACACCCGCCCGCAAAACGATCGATCCGCGACTAATTGGTTTGCGGATTAGTCCAATTCATCATAGGAATCAAGAATGGGGAAGGAATCACAAAGAGATCAAACGCCCTATCTAGATCTGTGGTGTTTATTGGCGAAGATCTGGTTGTCGCATCATCGTAGCCAGTGAAATTCATCAAGAACGTCATTACCGCGTTGGTGGTTTCCTCCAGAGCCTCCAAGGGTTTCAGGGTTATGAGGTCTATAACCCTGGACCCCTGCGAAAATATCCATTTAAAAGATAAAAGATATTTTCTGTAACAAGATTTAATAAAATATTTTTACTAAATATTTTATTACAGTTACATCCAAAAACTAGATTTCACCACCAACCTTCGCCATCCGATGTTAGGCTTGCCTAAGGTAAAATCGCTGCTCTGAACACAACGGTGCCCTTGGATTTCTGATCTGAGCACCCATTCAAGAGTTATTCCACTTTTTTGGGAAAACCACATGTGCGTGTTATTTAATTATTTAATTAAATTCAAACATATGTTCCAGGCTCACCGGGCCTCAGAACTACACATCGTCTCAAAGCCTGGTCTCGAAATAATTCCCATATAATATTAAAATAATACATGGAAAAATCCAGGACATTACATCCTCCCAACCTTAAGGATTTACATCCCTGAAAAGATAAAACAAAAACTACTCAAAAAGATGTGGGTACTGCGCACAGATCTGAGCCTCCCACTCCCACGTGCTCTCCTATAGATTCCCATGCTACCACCGGACACGCACCAAGGGAATAAATCGCCCATGAAGGATCTTCTCCTACCAATCCTCGATCTCTACTGGGTACTCAGCAAAGGTCGCTCCATCATCGATTTATAGCTCACCCCAGTCGATAACATGTGATGGATCATACACGTACCTCTGTAGATGCGACACATGGAAGACGTTGTGTACCTGGTCCATCTGAGGAGGTAGAGACAACCGGTACGCCACCTCAACAACTCTACTCAGAATCTGAAAAAGGTCGTTGAACCTCAGAGATAGCTTGTCGCCTCGGCCAAATATCCACAATCCCCTTCGAGGTGAGACCCGAAGGAACACATGGTCTCCCTCCTCGAACTCCAAGGGACTCCGTCTCCTATCGAAATAAGATTTTTACCGACTCTGTGCAGTCTTTATCTGCTCCTAGATGACCTGCACCTTCTCTATAGTAGCTCGCACTATGTCTGGGCCCATGAGTGTTGACTCTCCCGGGTCAGTCCAACAAAGTGGTGACCTACAAGGTTACCCGTAAAAAGCCTCAAATAGTGCCATACCAATATTGGAATGATAACTGTTGTTATAAGAAAATTCCACTAGTGGTAGGTGATCCTCCCATCTACGACCGAAGTCAAGTACACAATCTCGTAGCATATCCTCCAGAACCTGGATGGTCCGCTCTGTCTGTCCATCAGTATGAGGATGAAATGTTGTGCTCTAGCGTAACTAAGTCCCAAAAGCTTCTTGAAATCCCTTCCACAACCAGTATGTGAAACAAGAATCACGATCTAATAAGATCGTGGATGGCACTCCATGAAGTCGAACTATCTCGTGCATGTAGAGGCGTCCCAAGCTCTCTACTGAACTATGTTCCTATATGGATAGGAAGTGGGCCGACTTGGTGAGTCGGTCAATGATCACCCAGATGGAATTGTGTCCCATGGATGTACGTATTAAACCCATCACAAAGTCCATGGGTATCCCATCCCACTTCTACTCTAGCACCTCGAGGGGTTGATTCAAACCTGCTGGAACCTGGTGCTCAGCCTTTACTTGCTGACAAGTAAAGCACCGAGAAACAAACTCTACCACACTCTTCTTCATTCCTGGCTACCAGAACTGACGTCGGAGGTCCTGGTACATCTTTTCCATGCCTGGATGCGCTGCCAAAGGAGATGTATGGAACTCCCTCAGAACCTCCTCCCACAACGTCACTGGTACTACTGTGTGCCCTCTGAAAAGAAAAATGTGCTCCCCACCTCTTGAATATTCGTCGGAAGCATCACTTGCAGATATCTAAGCACGTAGAGTCTCATAGCTAGCATCCTTGAGCTATGATTCCCTGACTCGTTGTAAGAGTGGAGGGTTAGCAACAATTTACTAAAGGTAATCTCCCTCATCTCTATCCATGAAAGATAACTATAAAGAGTCCAACTTCCTCGTCGCCTCATCCATCAACTACGAACTGGATTTCCTACTAAGAGAATCTGCCACAACGTTCCCCTTCTGAGGAGTATAAATGATCTCAAAGTCATAATCCTGGAGGAACTCAAGCCACCAACTCTGTCTCAAATTTAGGTCCTTTAGAGAAAAGATATATCTGAGACTCTTTTAATCAGAGTAGATGATAAACCGCTCACCCATCAGGTAGTGCCACCACATCTTCAATGCGAAGACTACTGTTGCCAACTCAAGATCATGGGTTGCGTAGTTCTTCTCATGTGGCATCAACTGAAATGAGCCATAGGCAATCACTGCTTTCCTCTGCATCAGGACACAACCTAGCCCGATTCCTGATGCGTCATAGAACACCACGTACTCGACACTCTCTTTTGGTAGTCTCAAGATAGGGGCACTCGTCAGACTCTGTCTCAACTGCTGAAAAGCCTACTGGAATCTCTCGGTCCACACGAAAGGCTGCCCCTTTTGGGTCAATGATGTCATGGGTGATGAAATCTTGGAGAAATCAGGAATGCATCTCTTTATAGTAGCCTGCCAACCCAAGGAAACTCCGCACCTCAGTCATGCTCCAGTGTGGCTCTGATGCAAACACTGCCTCTACCTTGGCTGGGTCCACTGATACACCATATGATGAGATAACATGTCCCAGAAAGTGGACCTCATGTATCCAGAATTGACACTTCAAGAGTTTCCCGTACAACTGGTGCTCTCAGAGTGTTTCCAGAACCATCCTTAGTTGCCTCACGTGCTCCTCCTCGGACACAGAGTACACAAGGATATCATCAACGAAGACCACCATGAACCGATCTAGATAGGGCTGAAAGATCTGGTTCATGAGTCCCATAAACACTTCCGGGGTGTTTGTCATGCCGAAGGGCATCAACAAGTACTCATAGTGACCACAGCAACATCTTAAATCCATATTCAATATATCCTCATCATGTACTCGCAATTGGTGATAGACTGATTGTAGATCAACCTTCGAAAACCATTGTGCCCCTCTTAACTGGTCGAAGGGGTCATCGATCCTCAGTAGTGGATACCGGTTCTTCATGGTCACCTGATTCAAGTGCCGGTAATCCACACACATCCTCAAGCCCCCATCTGCCTTCTTGGAAAACAATACCGGGGCCGTCCAGGGTGAAACACTAGGTCTCACGAAGCCCTTATTCTGCAAGTCTTCCAGCGGCACTCTTAGCTCATGAAGCTCTACATAATCCATCCAATATGTTGATGCTGATATCAGTGTCATCTCGGGTTGTAACTAAAAGAATAAATCTATCTCTCGATGGGGAGGTAGTTCGAGGAAATCCTCCGGAAAGACGTCCTCGTACTCAGCCACTACTGCTAGAAACTGAAAATTTGTAACGTCTGCTGCGTCAAGGGCTTGACTAGCCAACTGATGTGAAATCAGTTGTACCTTCCTACGCATGAGTCCATCCTGCGCTTCCTGGGTCTCCTTTTCACTGACTAAGGACAACCTCATTCTATCACTACGGACACACCACACCCTTCACATAAAACAGTCAATCTAGGCATCAACCGTGGATATCCAATCCATAGAAAGAATGATATTGTAAGGACTCGACGCTACCACCAAGAGGTTCCAACTGAAACTCTCACCTCCAAAGGTCAGTTCACACTATCTGAAAAGGTGTGTGATCTCTAAACATTCTCTAGTCAGTGTTTCTAAGCATAAGGGCCGAGTTAATAGCTCAACTGGAATCTCAAGGTCTCAAACAAAATAAGCAGCCAGAACAGAATGACTAGCGCCTATGTCTATCAGTATGACAGCCAAAGTAAAAAAAGACACATATTGTACCTCTAATCATTCCAGGAGTACCTGGGTCATAAGACTCTAGTGCCTGCAGCTGTCCCTACCTTTGATACCACTCAGTCATGACCTGTCCCAGTGGGGCCCGAGCTGCAACTCCCCAAGCCCGCCTCCAATAGGCCAGGGGCTGTTGACTAGCACTGAGTAGGCATGCTAATAACATGGGAGGCATTGCCTATAAACCTGTATACACACACACACACACACACACACACACACACACACATCTTCAAGCCCAAAAAAATGAAAAGTAAAAACTACCAAAAATGGAAATGCATGCATACACTAAAATCCCAACCAATAGAGTACGACAGGAAAGTAACGTACAGTAATGTAAAACCCTGGGCAAAAAGTACAATCCCACCAAAAGAGAGTCAGCAACAAAGTCCAACCTGTAAAGAAAGGTACTAGGACTGCAATCCGTATCTGTAGGAACACACCACGACCCGCCTGATCTCACTGAGCACCGTCTGGTTCTGGTCCACCTAGAATCTTGTCAAAGGCTTCCTCGTCTGCACAAGACACGACACATGCGGGCAAAGCCCGTGCAGGGGTGAGTATAACAATACCTAGTAGGACACCCTGAAAACCACAAAGGACTACAAAAAAGGAAATACCACAAAGTAAATACCACAAAATAATGACACAGTCAGCTCTACATAGTATATGTTTATAGAACATATGACAAGAATATCCATATATACTCATATGTGATCGATTATCGCGAAATCACAACTAAGATCCAGCTCGAAGATTTCACTAAGCACATAACAAGGAAAACACACTCCTAGGTCTGAAGAGAGAGATACGAAGTACTCGTTACAGGAGAAATCACTCCACACGTACTTAAGAATATGATTCTCAGATAATGATCACAACCAAAAGCCAATGGGTGATTCCAACAACCCAGTCTGAGATAATCTGCACTACAGAGGATCGGTGCCCGGGTACAGTAGGTCACGCAAATACCAAGAACTCCACCTAGGGTTCTAGGAATGAATAGAGGATCTGGCTCTAAGTCTCATAGAGGGGATTCCAACAACTCTATTCAGGAAGTCCTACTGAAGGGATCATACTCCTGTACGTAGGAAATGGTACCAGAACCTTCAGGGGAAAGACCAGGGGTACGAACCCTAAGAAAGCTAGTCCAAGTGACAGAAGACAAAAGGATCAAGCCATGTAAAATAGGTTACATGATGTGTAGTATGGTTACACACTGTGTTCCTTGACTCCATGTACTACCCATGTAAACGGACCGTGTCATCCATCCAAGCTATGTAAAACTCCACTACACGGCGTGCAGAAGGATCAAACGCCGTGTTCCTTACCTACGGGTACTAACCATGTAAACGACCCATGTCATTTGAATTTACATATAAAAAGAAACTACATGGCGTGTAGTAGGATTACATGCAGTGTTCGAGCACCTCGGTTTCGCTCCATGTACGCTGGCCATGTGCCCGTACATGGTCTATGTCTGTGTCACCTGCCTGTGTACCAGTACACGGGGTACCGCATGTATCTGGTCGGGGAAGGGTATACACATCGTGTCCTTGTCCATGTACTCAACCCATGTCCGTGTACTCTCGGAATACATTCCAGGTGGTCCGCTGAAGAACACACGCCGTGTAGCCCATACTACACACCGTGTAGTCGGGAAATTTCCAGAACCGGCATCTTATTCCTCGCTCCTCGACCGATCTTTCGGTTTCTTTTTCCATGGTCTGTTTTCCCCGAAACTCAAGATCGTGGGTCACCTCGTCATCTTTTTGCCGAATCAGAGGGTTTCAGGCCTTCGATTGACTCTGAAATTAGATTATGGTCGCCCGTGCGGGAATTGTTCGAAGAATGATATCTTTCGATCCGCTTCGATCCGTCCTCTGAAACCATCATCGCACCTCCGTGGGGTTGTTATGATGCTAGATCTTCAATTTGGGATCGTTTCATCGCACAACTGATGCGCAATGATCCATTGTTCATACCTCCATGAAGAATGCGTAGAACACACACGAAGAATGCGATGAAAGAATCACAAAATTGAACAAGAGGGACGAACCTCGATTGTTTTTCAGGACAATCTGGGATCTTCGCCATTAGATCAAAACCAAAATAATCAATAGATTATAATTACAAGAATTGGATCTCCCAATAAAACCCCAAATCACAGTCGCCTGCAAAATGATCGATCCACGACTAATCGGTTCACATATTAGTCCGCGTTCGTCGTAGGAATCAAGAATGGGGAATGAATCACAAAGAGATCAAATGCCCTACCTAGATCCATGGAGTTTGTTGGCGAAGATCTGGTCGTCGCGTCGTCGTCACCAGTGAAATTCGTCAAGAACATCGTCGCTGTGTTGGGGGTTTCTTCCAGGGCCTCCGGAGCCTCCATGGGTTTTAGGTTTATTAGGTCTGTAACCCTGCAACAAGATTTAAAAAAATATTTTATTACAGTTACATCCAAAAACTACATTTCACCACCGACCTGTGCCATCCAATGTTAGGCCTTTCCTAAGGTAAAATCGCTACTCTGAACGCAATGGTTCCCTCAGATTTCTGATCTTAGCACCTGTTCAAGAGTTGTTCGACTTTTTCAGGAAAAACACACGCGCATGTTATTTAATTATTTAATTAAATTCAAACATCTATTCCAGGCTCACCGGGCCTCGAAACTGCACGCCGTCTCAAAGCCTTGTATCGAAATAATTCCCATATAATATTAAAATAATACATGGAAAATTATGGTACATTATAACATATCTTTTCACCCAACCATAAACTATGAATATTTAATACTTTATAGAAGTTAAATATAACTAGGTTAACATTTTTATAATATATAAAAAAAATTCCATATGTTCATCCATTATCTGATCTATTTCATTACAGTAACATATTAAACTATACACGTGTACCTGTTGTTTGACTGTTGTATGCCCTAAAAAATAAATAAATTAATAAATATTGAGGGTAGTGGTAAAATGTATTAAAATATGGGGATATCTATGTATGGAACTTATGTTTTTACCTATTGGAATGCTTAAGTTATTGGATCCTGAAATTTTATTTCAAATTATTTAGAGAAGGTTTGGAAGAAATAATCATATTTGTAGAAAAATTCTAAAATAAAATATATTTACTGAATATAAAATGGAAAGAATAGCATGAAATGGTTATCACACACACACACATGTAGAATTAGTGACATTGTTTAATTTTGAATTTTTTTCTCAAATTATTATCATTAAACTCCATGAATTTCATTTTGATTCAATTTATGAAATATATTTTTCCATGATCACTGAGAATAGTAGATTTGTGTGATTTTTTATTTGATCACATTGCTATATGGAATTAAAATTTATTTTAATGTTAAATCTTCAGGAAGTTGGGAATATATTGATAAATTATTTTTGGAAATATTAATTTTCCTAGGAGTAAAAAAAATTAGGTGTGGGGGTGTGATCACACCACGATTCACTACTTTATTTCACCCTTACATCACTATTTTGTGCTAGTTTTATATTCAAAATTAAAAATTTATTAACAAATTTCACTTCCTATTTGATTAAATTATTTATTTTTTTTCACATTAAAAAAGGTAAATTTTAAATTTTTTTTGGTGATTTAATTGAATGGGGATGTGATTTTGATGGTTGTAGTTGATGCATAAGGAAAATGGGCCAAACTGCATGGAATCCCAAGGACACTTGTCCACTGTTTTTCACATTCTGAGAAATTCATTCATCAAAATGTGATTAAATGTTGTGGTATGATTCAAAATTCAGTGGTCTATAACTCATATCAAGACACCCAATCCCAGTTCTTCCATCTAGTGACCCATCCCAAATAATCTATCCAGGGAACCAAATATACACAACATTAAAATTAGATTTTATATTTTGACAATTTCTCCCATTCTAGATGTCCAATGGCTTCCAAATATGACATGGAGATACTCACTAGGCCATTAAACAACTCTCACCTTTTTTCCAAGTTGAGATATGTCTGTTTACCAACCCAAAACTGATATAAAAATGTTATATCCAAATCCCACCCCCTTTGAGGTTTTGGAGATCTCTATCCTCATAGAGAGACATAAAATAAATAAGTATATCCACATGAAATTCCTTATCCTATCAATAGAAATATAAATGGTGGGTGTTCATTATGATAGATCTACAGATATTGTAAATGTATTTCTACAACTTTTACTTCTACTAGTTTGATGTATCTTGGGTTTGAAAAATTTTCATTAAGAATTATCTTGCATTGATTTATATTTGAATGATTTGTTTGATTAAATCGAATGGAATTCTCATTAATTTTAACTGATCAGTGTGAAATTTTGAGTGTGTGACTTGTTTTGTTCCTATTGGATAACATAAGAATCATTTTCTTACCCACTAATTTGAGATTTTAATTTTCTTTTAAAGTTATTACACCATCTATAAAAGCTGGACCTCAGCTGTATGATTATTATGTCATAGTTTGGATAAACATACATTGATATAAAATCTTGTAAAGTAATTTGGATTATAATTAATTTTAACCAAATACGTACTTCAATCCTTAATTAATCTCTAAGAATTATGAACATTAAATGAGTATAGTAAACTCACAATAAACCCTTTTTCTCATATTTTTCAAAATCCACTTGTTTTTCAACTTTTAAACTCTTTAAATTAAGTCTTTTTATTTTTAAAAATATTTTCAAAACCAACACCTCTTTTAGTCCTTTTTAATAAAAGTACACACTTTAAACCCCCAAAGCCTCTAAAGATATGACCTAGGGTTTACCATATGCTATAAATCACCATTAAAAACATAATCAATATGACATGTCACAACAACACAGTCACACACACCTTCCTTCATTCATTAATCTTTTTAATATTTTTTTATAGTAGCACCTAGAGAAGTCAGTTCAAATTTACCAATAATGAATAGGGGAATTCCTAACTCTCTCCACTCACACATCATTACTATTAGTATCCACTTGTAGGAAAGGGAGTAAATGATAAGGTATATACCCCTACTTCAGATGCAGAATGGGAATATTTCCCCATTCCATTTTCTGAAGTCACCAAGCATATCCTGAAAATGGTGAAAGGGAAAACACAATTTCCTACCCACATCCTACAGACATGAAAGGGCATCATAATAGAAAAAATAGTAGTGATATAGGTATAGAAAAAAAGATTTATCACTAAAAATGGGGTGGCTCATCAGCATGTCACCTTGGAGCAGATACACACCTCTACTCCCATCTAGGAGGGTCATGGGGAAAATCTCTTGTGATATACAGATAACTGGATCGGGAACATACACCTATTATAATAGGAAGTAATTTTCCCATTTCAGTGGTCACTCTAAGGTAGGAACAAAGCCCTACCAAAATTACAGGGTCCTTCTGAAAAATTATAGTAGTACTAAGAAATCAATTAAAATAGGATTTTGTACCTAAAAACACTTCCCCTAGCAAGTGTCTCCAGTCTCTTGAAAGAAGGAATCCAAAAATAGGACTTACCAAAGAAAACTATAAAATGAAGATATGATATATGTTCTTACTCTACTTAATTATAGAGTTCTTTAGGCCCTTAGTTTCTTATCTATGTCAACTCAAGATTCTATACTCCCATTATTAAATTATGGGGGCAGTAACATTAATTCTAAAGGTCCTTGTCAAACACTTCACCATGAAGGCTTGTTTATGACCATAATTTGATCAGTCTTGAGATCTTATATTCCAATGGGAATCATAGAAACTATACACATATACCAAAGATAAAAGAGAAACTGGTTCTTCCCCTTATTTTAATACACCATGGTAGTACTCTCCATGATGAAATTCATTGCAAATTTTCTCTCCGCAGTAGTGTTTCACTTCATAATAAGGGTCCTACCCTTGGAGATGTAGTGATGGTAAAGACATATTACCATGAGGCACTTGGGAAAACAAGTCCATTAATATTTGATACGTTTTCATTGACATGTGAAATCCTTTCTCCACTATAAGATAGCCTAAGGAGACAATCATTCTATAAACCCCCCTTATATTGTATGCCTTCCAATTTAGAAGAGGAATTTCCTACCAATGTTGATTCTTTTGATAATGATACAGGAAATAATCCACTCTGGTTTGGTCTGGTAGAGGAGACTCTAGAAAAAGATGAAGATGACATGATAAACATGAGGAAATATCTATCTAAATATGATAAATCAGTCAAATTTTGTTCTTTATCCACCCCTCAATACAACATTATAGAGGTTTTGTCGAAAGACTGGGTGCACGAAATCAAAAAATATGGAAAACTCTTCATAACTTCCGAGAAAGGGAATTACCCTATGATGAGTATTAGATACCCTTAAAGGTAATAGATGGGATTCAATTCCAAACTAAATTGATAGCTCTCCTGGTTTCATGATATACAAAGTTTAAGAAACAATAAGGAGCCCTAAAATGTGCAGGCCTTATCATGTTTGAAAGATTACAATAGCTGATCATCGACTCCCCATCTACTATTAATATTAGAGAATGGGGTGAACATGGAGTATTACACATCACTACACTCCCCAATAATAAAATCCCACCAAAATTGGTATCATTCAATGTCATAGATTTAGGTTGTCTTCACCAAATAATATTTGTTCACAACTGATGACAAGTTAAACAAAAACAAGCCTTGACCGACTCTAACTGACATCGATCCATAAGCGAGTAGGATTTTAAAAAATGTTTTCATTAGTTATTTCACCATATCTAACAAGCCTCCTGCTTAGGAGAAGTTATCCTTCAGATATTGAAAATATCAAAAATAGTGCAACAATCTTTGCAAGTGGGTGATTCAGGTACATACCAAATGATGCACTCAACCCATGTTCAAACAAAATACCATAAGATCATAAGGTTAGTCGTGGAAGTAAGCATCCATGGTAGTTTAGGAAAAACCACAAACCCTAGGGCTAGGAAGGTTTTTCACCCACCCTTTGATGCCAGAAAAATAGGCCAAAGAGTTCTGAAAATCTAACAGGAATAGCCCCAATCCTCAGGGCTTAGGGATTTTTCACCACAACAACACCATCCTCAATGAGTGTTCTCCTTCTCCCAATTAGTGGGAACACCACATAATGAATCCTCCCAGTTTGACCCATCTCATGATTTAGTACCATCATTAGGGACGTGCATGACTGAACTGTCTGTAGGTTCCATTTGGATTACTGTCCACCAAAAAAATCCTAGAGAACCATAAAAGGAGAGGATAAATCCTCTTAAAGGGCATAGAAAAAGTAATTTGATCAATGACACTGATAGAATTTCCTCAATGTGTTACACATTGGTTAATTTCATAAATTATTCCCTTACATACCCTATAGAACACAAGGAAAATTTGGAGGAGTCATAGGAGGAAGTTTTGGTTCATAATGTTGTCAACACAGAAACAATTGAAGGAGGTGTGTGTGCGCAAAACCAAAGGCTTTCCCTAAATATGTGCATTCTCCAAAATAATCCAACATTACCTCCTCAAAGAGAACCCATCAAGGAAAAGGGAAAGGGTAAGACTATGAATCACCTACCTCTTGGCAAGGTTGAAACCCTATAAATTGAGAAAATATTTCCTCAAAAAGAGGAATATATGAAAGAATTAAGGGGACGCAATGAAAAAATACTCATAGTTAGTATTCCTGGTAGATATTTTTTTCAATAAGATCATCAACTCACACTCCCAACCTGTGTACCTCATCAAAGAGGGTTCACCACAATGGCTGAAGTGGATCTGAAACATCTTATCATTCTGGGATACCAACCACCAATATACATGGATCCTATAATAAAAGGTCAGGAGTTCCCTATATTGGGTTCACAACTAGAATAGGGCCAAGAACATCCTTACAGGCCTACTCTTATAGGCTACCCATGAAAAATTCCTTCAGTGCCACCATAGATAGCCCTACTGACTGTTACACCTGTTCAAGCTCCATCTAATCCAAATATTCCCAGAGGGCTCATGAACATTATTGAGTCACTAATGTATTGATTAGAATACATGAAGGATTAGTGTGCACTAATACAATTGGAAAAGAAGTCTTACCCAGAATGGGTAGATTTGAATCTTCCCCAACTAAACTTTGGAAATCCTACATTTACAATTTCTAATGGATCTTGAAACCTATAACAAAATTTGAATCATTTCTTCTCTCACTATGATCCCATGATGGGGACCCATAAATAGCAGGGTCCAGTGAAACTCATATGCTTCATGCAATCACTATAGGGGCCATCCTTTTATGGTACTAGCTTGTTGGTTTAGTCAATTACAGGATGGGAAGACCTCCATCAAAAGTTTATCTTCCATTTTAACTTGATGATGTAGAAGACAATATACCTCAATATCTAAAATTGAATAGATCATGAGAATGAAAGGGTCTAAAATTTCATTTCCTAGTGGAAAGGATTAACATACTTCTTAAACCTATCACTCCCTTAATAATACTTGTTTCCCATTTGTATAACGAATCTTCACAATGATTTTTTCACACCACTTATCCATATAAATTAAAAAAATAGTGTTTTGGGAACTTATTGGGATCACTCAAAGAGTATAATACTCTATCGCACTAACAAATTCTAAGTCTCAAGTACTTCCATCATATCAAGTAAATAGAATAGGAAAAGTATATACTTCCATTATTATGCTTAAGTAGGACCATGTACCCACTCCAGCTCCAAATCCCGCATTGTATAATGTGGTTCCCCCTCTCGAGCATCAACAAAAAATGCCTGACTCATCAAGATGATCAAATAGAACATAGGGAAAAATGTTTTAGGAGATAAAGAACAAGGTACATTCTTTTTAGAGTGACCAAGTCCATGGATACTTTATTTTGGAATTGGAAAAGAACTTCATCAAGTTTCTAAAGACTAAGAATCCCAAAAAACATGGTGAATAAGATCTCTAAATATATTTCCCCTTATATCAAGTACTTATGCACAAAATCTATGGGGATTTTTTTCAAATATATCCTATAAAAGATGGAGGACTCTGATATACTGAAGCTGGAAAGGCCACCTTCTCAAGTAGCATTTGTCTCTACCACTGATCCGAAGGAGGATAATGAATGGAAGGAAGTCAACAACAAGGGTATGAATATTTTAGGTAATTGAATGGTCGTAAAGATGATCAAATAGACTCATGATTTTCTTTGAACATATATAAAATATCTAATTATGCCTTCAACGTATTTTGCTACTACAGAACCAACTTCATTAGTATCTTAGTCCTCTGAAATCCATTCTTCCAAAAAGTGACATGGTCAAAAGGGTAAGAATCAATTATAGGTAGACAAACCTTTTACAAGGCCAAAGTTGTCTTTTAATTTAGTAGAATTCATGTATATAGTCTCAAAATCATTGGCACCTCCCCACCAAATGGCACAACAAGTGTCAACCTACCATAACTAATATCCATTAGATAAGGAGTTGATCTTTGGTCACATCGATTTTATTCACTTAATGGATACATTATTAGATTATGAGTGTGATTATAAACCTGAGTTACCTACAATTTATTTGGGAACTGAGGGGAGAGGTCGAAAGATTTGAGTATATTTGGTAAGATGTGGTTATTATAGGATTCACTACTACAATTGTGTATTTAATAAAACCGTCTACATGAATGAAACTCATGGGTGATCTCTCTCCTAAGCTCAGTAGGAAAAATAATGTTCCCCCAAAAATGTCAAAGTTTGTCTGGAAACAATCATCCTAGAAGATCAGATAGAGGATATATCATCACTTAATCAACCACATCATGTAGGTAGACCTAGTCGACCTAATCCACTAAGAAAAAAGCACATTCATCTCATATTCCAATGTTTAATGCATCCACGTCAATTACTTAAACTCCTAAATCACCTATAAAAAGCATCCCCATGCTTGGAAGAATAGAACATTAGACAAGAAGTATGATTTTTTGATGTAATTATCCATAGTTATATCCATGTTTTTAATACTAGATGCTCCAAGTGTATCAAAAAACCTATGGGAAGCACTCATATTGGCCTTGTCAAGACCTCATGAATTAAAATTTGAGGTTATTGTCATTGAAGTTTATCGTTCATAGAATGATCCTAGATAATGCCACACAATCATCTCTTTTCTAGACTAAGATGAGGATGTCATCATACAGTGTCATGTCAAACCCTTGTATATATCTAGAAGGATAAATTAAATTGGTATCCGAGAAGCTTTCATTGATAATGGATCATGATTCATCCTCATTCCAATTTGAACACTTATTCAACTGGGCTTTAATGAATCTCACTTGTCCCACTCCAATTTAATGTTACAGTGGTATGAAAAGAATGAGAAAAAAACCTCTTGGAGAAGTACAACTCAAGAATTAGTTCTAGGATATTATGTCTAGCTCAGAATTTATGGTTTTTAGGAAGGATATAGCCTTCAATTTTTATCTATGAAGACCTTGGATACACCATCATGTAGATATCCCTTTTTCAACCCACCAATGCTTCAAATATTGTGTCAATGTAAAAAATTTGGATTTTTTATGGTGAAAAATCCCCATTAATGTCCTATTAGTCATAGTACATTGACACAAGATTCCATTAAAGGTGTGGGAAGTGATTCATGACTAACAATGTCACTCGAATCAATGCCCCAAATGGCCTGGAGATAATCTCATCTTATCCTTTCAAGTAGCTAAGTGTAGATTATGCACCTCCCATCAATCAAATCAAAGGGGTGGGCACAAATTCAAGCACATATTCAGAAACTTATGTAATTTCATTCACTAAAATTGAACCTAGAATCATTGGAGAATTTTTCAACTCTTTAAGAAGTAGTGAAATATTGGATGAAAGTGTATTTATTCCATCCCTAAAGCTTCAACACATCCCTTTTCCATCAATTAGGTTGGAAGAATATATTATGTTAATGGGAGAAAAATAATATGCTCATTATCAGTCCCTCACCTCCCCTTCAGAGCTCTAAAAAGGCCTCACACCATCAATTGGTCCCGAAAAAGTTTCTTCTTCTTCTAGATGTCCAAATTTCAACTCCTCTCATAACATAAAGAAATTTGATTCATCACCTTCTTCATGGGAAGAGGTGGGAGATTTAAATCACGAGGAATAAGAAGAGGAGGGAGACCTAAGGGATGTTTCTTTAGCATTTTAGGAAGGTTTTGAACCACTATTGATTAACTCATAGAGATAAATATGGGTATTGATGAAGTCCCATGAACAACATTGATCAGTGCGTCCATGACTTATGATGAATATGAGGTATATAATTCCTTTATAAAGAAACACTAAGATTTGTTCACTTATAATTACATATATATTCCAATCCTTGATCTCAAGGTAGCCACCCATCACTTGGGTTTTCTAAAATACCATCGAGGGTAAAAATAGGCATCCAGAAGGACAAACCCAACTCATGCCTCCAAAATTGAGGTTGAAGTGGAAAAACAATTAAATATACCTTTATCTGAGAGATATAGTATCCAAAAAAGATATCCAACATTGTCCCTATGAAGAAAAATAATGGGAATATCAAAGTTTTCATTAGCTTCAAAGATCTCAAAGGGAACTTTCCTAAAGATGACTTCCTCGTTCCAATCACAGAACTCCAGATTGATGTGATGACAAGTTATCAACCCATCTCCTTCCTATATGACTATTTAGGGTCCAAAAAAATTCAGATGGCCTTATAGGACAAAGAATCCACCACCTTTAGGTGCCCATAGAGAGTATTCTTCTATCAAGTAATTCCATTTTTCTTGAATAAATCAAGTTACACATACCAACATTACATGCATCACATATTCAAATCCTTATTAGGGATTTTTTTTTCAAATTATATGTTGGATATATAGTGTTTAATCCCAAAAACATTCTGAACACCTAGATGACTTAGAGACCATCTTCAACAAGATACAAAAACATACCCTGAATATGAACCCGTTAAAATGTTCTTTTGAGGTAACATTGGGGAAGTTTCTCATCTTTGTTGTACCCGAACACAACATCGAAGTTGTCCCAGAGAAAACTAAATCCATATTCAACAAATAACATCCTCAAAATCTTAAATAGTTGATAGATATTCAAAGACACTTGGTCTACATCTATAACTTCAAATCCAACCTTGCAGGAAAGTGTTTTCCCACCACAAAACAAATGAATAAGAGGGTAACATGCCAGTGGATGAGTGACTATCGAGAATAATTTGACAACATCAATTGACATATCTTGTACCAATCAATATTAATTCCACCTGTTAAGGGAAATCCACTCACTCTATATGTGACGACCTTATAACGATCACTAGATTCATTCCTTGCACAAAATAATGATGTTGGGAAGAAAAAAATCTTGTATTATCACAATCAAACCATTATCAATGCTGATACTTTTTATTCAGATATCAAAAAATGATTTCTGGTATTAATTCGTATGTTCAAAAAATTGAAGCACTATCTACACCACCACGAGGTCGATTCCTTCTCTAACAATAACCCACTCAAATACATCCTCATATTTTCTATGTTAAATGGATGTATGTCATGGTAGGAATTTATTCTATATTAGTTTCATATAAAATTCATTACTTATAAAGTAGTGAAAGGCTAGGCCTTAGCAGATTTCCTTGTAAAATACCCATATGCAAAAATGACATTATTGAGTACTAAATTTCTATATGAGGAACATTTCTCTATTAAAGGTGGTCCCCAAACATGGTATACGTATTTTGATGGTACATCGAAGATCCCAATAGGTAGGAAAATGTAAGACCCTAAGATCAACAATGTTGGGTTAAGGGTCTTTCTCATTTCACCAGTGAAGGTAGCTTTACCTCACTTCTTCCTATTATTAGAATTTTTTACTAACAATGATGTGGAACATCATGCCCTCATTGGAGGTTTGAAATTGGTTCTCAAAATACCTATGGACCATTTGGAAGTAAAAGGTGATTCAGAGTTGGTAATCAAACATATTAATGGGGATTACGCCATAAAAAAAATAAGAAGAGATAATCCCTCTTCTTGACTATGTTCAAGGGTTAATGGTATAATTCACCTCAGATCCAACATTGAATCATGACCCACAATCACAGAACACCCTATAAGATGAATTGTAACATGTAAATAAAACTTTGGAATATCCAAATAGGGACGAAACAGTCACCAACATTTCCCATCGCGGAATGGTATCACATTTTATAAAGGCCAGAGTGGAAGAGATTAATGAAGCTAGTCCTATCCCTAAGCCATATGGTTATACCACTAGGTGGATGATTCCCATCATGTACTACCTTCATGATGGATTAATCCCACTAGATAGAGTTGGGAAATAGAAAATATAACTGTGATCATCTACTTTTACTCTTTCTGATGGCCCAAATTACCAAAAATTACACTACAAATGGGGATTTAATGGATTACTCCTTAGATGTATTGATGGAGAAGATATTATTGCTATCATGAAGGAAGTACACTCGGTATCCTATAGTACCCACCAGTTAGGGATCAATCTTTACCACTAAATCTGAAGTCTTGGGTACTACGAGCCCACTGTAACATAGGGCGTCACATAATTAACTGAGAAATGTCTTTTCTACTAGGTGAATGCCAACTTCATCCATCAACCTACAGATTTTCTACATACATCCAAATACTCTTGTAAATTTTAAATATAGGGAATAGATATTGTGGGTCCATATCCTCTAGTTATATCCAAGAATTTCAAATACATATTAACTACTATTGACTTCTTCACTAAATGGGATGAGGCAATACCCCTCAAAGAATTTGGGGCCAAAATCACTGGTAGCTTCATGAAAGACAACATCATTATTAGATTTGGTGTCCCCCATAAAATACTGATAGACACTTCCATTATTTATATTCCTATGAGGTGGATAAAATATATCATGAGTATAATATCGAGTCAAACCATTCATCCCACTATCACACAATGACTAATGGACAGATAGAGGCCTTCAACAGGATCCTATCAAACATACTCCAGAAGATGGTGAATGAGGATAATAATCCTTGGCCCAAGAAAATATTACATTCTTTGTGGGATTATTAGACTAAAACTCATACTACCATATGAGAGACCCCATAATCATTATTATATGGAATAGAAGCATTCATTCCCATATATCTCTAGTTTCCATCTCTATGTATTTCCATTTGAATCATCCATCCACATATGATCAATCCCATAGATTGTTGGATGAACTATAATGACTGGATGAGAAAAGATCGAACACCTTTCATCACTTGGAAGTCTATCAAAATCAGATATCACAAGCCTTTAATAAGAAGTTCATCCTCTATTTTTTCCACTAAGGAGAACTGGAATTGCTACTTAGGACTCCAATGATATCCAGAAAGAAGCCTCCAAAGCATGAACCAATGTGGGAGGGACCTTACTCAACTCATGAGGTCCACTCGAACAAATCTTATTTCTTAATCTCAATGGATGGATAGTTCATCTTAACTCTTACCAATGAAATATTACTAAAGAAATATTTTTCATAATCACATTAAGATTGTCTCAGCTGTAAGAAATTAAACTGTGTAGTTGGTATTTATCACATAACCTTAAAAGGTATGAAATAACATCTGAAATGTATGAAATTAAACTGAATGGTATCATCATCTTTGATGCACGATGATAAACTGAATAACATAAGGTCATGGTCATATGACCTAAAACCGTAGGACACTATTCATCCTCACTTCATGATATTAAAATTAATAGTTTACAACCCTATAATTTGACATCAGTAAACCTCTAAAATACCATAAGCTGATACACTCCTCGTGTTACCTTAAATATGGGCCTCCATCTTAGGTTTAAGTCCCAATCACATCCCTTTAACCCCTCGATGGTTCAAGATTCCCACTTGTCCAAACATGAGGAAGAAAGGATGGGAATTTCAAATGAATAATCCCTACTCACTTTATTTCCACTCCATGGTGGCACTTGGTCCCCCTTTATAGGTATAATATCCAATATTATCACGTCCTTGCCATAAGATTCTAAATTGCACAACCAAAGTTTTTGTTTCCTGATGATAAATTGCACAATCCTTTCAATAACTATTTGTGTCTTGATTCTCATTCCAATGGGATACGTTGTGAGGTCTGGATCTCTAATATCAGGTCCAACTACAATAAAAAATACCCCACTTCATGTGTATGAGTATAAACTACATATGGAACCTTTCAAGAACGATTTATGACTTGATTATCATTATGATGAGATACATAGTGATGCCTAGACCTCATTTCTAGGGCCCATCATCATTATGGAAAATATTAAAGCCCCATTTTCCATGCCACAGAACCTGATTAATTTGGGGAATTATTTTCAAGAACTTTTTGTGGATCAATTCATTCTTCAACAAGATATGTAGTGATGCCCGAGTCCTATCCCCTAGTCCAACTAAAATACCTCTATTCCCTTCAAGAAGCCTACACCCTTGTCGCATGATGTTAATCTGCATAGTTCTTCAAGAACAATGTGTGGTTTGATTCTCATTCCAGTGAGAAACGTAGTGAAACCTAGATTTCTATCCTTGGCTCTAGATGTAATATTTATGATATTTTATGTCGGGTCATCTTCATCATCACTGCACGATGTTAAACCGTAAGAGATTTAAATAACAATGTGTGGCTTGATTTTCATTCCAACGAGATACGTAGTGATGCCTAGATCATAACTCTTTATCCACCATAAAAATCTAAATGCCCCCATACTTCCATTGTATTACCTTGGTGTGGTGGAAGAAACCATTTCTACTCCTTGTTTCTCACATCAAGCATAGCTCTTGTGGGCTTATGTGTTTTGGTAAAAGAGTTACCTACATGAGTAAGGAATATAAATTCATGTTGGGGCTACCATGGTACTGGTTTCAAGACCTTAAAAGGAAAACCAAATATCCTCATCACATGATAATAAACAACACTATTTCTTCAAGAACTATGTATGGCTTGATTCTCATTCCAATGAGATATGTAGTGATGTACGAATCTTTAATCCTAGGCCCAGTTGCAACATAATATGAGAAATACCCCATGTAAGAGTTAGATATACATGAGAGAATCCATTATGGGTTCTCACCCTATGAATGAGTTCGTATTTAGAACAAAACAAAAAACCCTTTTTACCTTCACACATGAATTCAATCAGTGTGGGTAATCTTTATTTTAGAAATATGTGTGGCTTGATTGTTTTTACAGTAAGATATGTAGTGATGCTTGTGTTCTATACCTTGGAACATCCTTAATTTCATTGATGAACCTTCTACCTAGTCGTCCTTACCACATGATGTTAAACAACACATCAACTGTCCTAGCTACAAGACTTTAAACTGCATGGTACCTCAAAAACTATGTGTGTCTTGATTATCATTCAAGTGGGATACATAGTGACACTTTGGATTCATTCTCTAGTCCTAGCTATTAGGTAAATAAAAATACCCCTATCCTATATATAAACTATACAAGATATGTTAATTCGGGGCCCCTAATCAGGAGGTCCACCAAGGAAACAGAGATGCACTCCTACATATGAGTCAGATCCAGGAAAGGTACTCCACACTCCATGGCCAATATAGGCCCAAATGTTTCCTTTATGATCATATGTATCCCTTCCATACATCATACTTCAAATCTTGGATACATTCAGATCTTTATAATCTTTTTCTAGCTTCTAGTGATATAATGTTTGAATCTGAGGACTCAATTTCCTGACTATGTTGTAACACGCCCAAGTGAATTATGCATAAATTCTCCCAAAAATGGGTTTTTATCCAAAGGATGCCACTATTTAATTATGTTGTAACACTCCCTAGTTTTCTATGAAAATTGTATCCCACAAAATGGATTTTTCAACTGATGGTAACTTCACCCTCAAGAGAGGCCTCTTCTGTCCCTGTAAGCTTTGAGAAAATTAAGTTGGAACCCATAGTTAAAATTATGTCTGCAATCATCCCTCTCGAAAATTTTCCACATCCTTTCCTCTGATCAGAGAACCCCCAAGACCATGATGTAAAATTTCCCCCTTTATTTTCAAAGTATATCAAAAAAACCCTTGGTCTGGTAGGCCACATATCACTTATTGTTTCCATAATGTTATGGTCATAGTTGTATGAACTAAAACCAAAAGAACCATATTTCTCATGTTTGGGTTCTACCTACATAGGGAACCCATTCCCCTGATTCTTTGGTGAATTCGACTTGAAATTCTCCTTCCATATTCAGATAATTTATTTCCACAAAACTAGACTCTGTGTCTAGGGAAATTCAAATATCCATAAGCTTCCTTCAGCCATCAGCAATGTAAGGTCATAATTCCTGACAAGTCCTTTATCATACTATGATATAAAATGACCTAGTTGGATTTACATAAGTCACCCACAAATTTCAGGGCCTTTCAGCCAAAGGATTCAACTATTTGACTATGTAGTAACATTCTTTAGTTAGCTTTTCATACTGTAGCCCACAAAATGGGTTTGTCAACTACCAATAACTTCGCCCTCAAGAGAGACCTACTCTATAACCATAAGCCCTTTTTCCATACCAATCTTCATATTTGGATATCCTTTGATTATAGCATACAAAATTCTTATCCTCATACCTTAAGATGATGGTGCATTCTCAGATGAATTAACATGAAAAGGGAGAATTGTTATCCTTTCATTCAAAGATAAAATATTTTAAATTATAGAGCCCTAATATCCTTGTTTTATAACGTTAAAATGCATAACATAACATCCTATTCATAATAAATTAAACTATACAACAACATACTCACTGTAAGACATTAAACTACATGGTCAATGTTCTAGTCACATGACATTAAACTTCATGATGCTCCAAACCATGTTAGAAAAGGGCCTTCCCCCTGAAATCTATCATTTAATAAAATGTACCCTTCTTCACATGAACCAAATTTGTGTAGTAGCAATTTACCATTCATCTTTAATTCTAATACATATGATCTCTTCATTCTCAAAAATCTTTTATGGTCAAACCACCCATCATGTTTTAAAGAAATCTAAATCTCCATAAAATTTCTTCAGTCATCAACAATATATTTTCAGAGTTCATGAGAACTCCTTTGCCTGATTATGTTGTAACATTCCCTAGTTCGATTTGCATAAATTTCCCACAAAGTTACAGGGATTTTTAGCCAAAGGATTCCACTATTTGACTATGCAATAACACACCTCAGTTGTCTTTTTATAAAGTATACCAAAAACAGATTTTTCAACCAGAAGTAACTTTGTGCTCATGAGAGTCCTCCTATATTCCTAAATATCATGTTTTACATCCAAAAATCATTAAATCATGACTCAAAATCCCCCTTCAGATATCTGAATAATGTTAAAACATTATCATCCCACAAGCCCTTTTTAGGTTATCATTTCAAAAAAATTGGTCAAAGTTGTGAAACCTACAACACAAGACTTACCAAAATAGTTTTAAAGACATTAAAATTCCTACAAAAAGAGATAGAGTACTCACCATTCTGAAAACCCCAAAAGGGAACTCTAGAATAAGTTTAGTCTTGTCTCCTTAGACCTAAACTCCGTATTGTCCAAGGAAAAATGGATCAGTGAAAATAAATAGGCCCAAAACATGAAAGGATGAAAACCTGAAAATGGATGTCTAATAAAAATCCAATTATCAGCCGCTAAGTCTTCTATAGATTGTACTTAGGAAAAAATTAGGTTGATGGCACAAAAGACACAAAGTTTTTAGGGTTGTACATATGAATCTAGAAATAGTTAAACTACACTAACTAGGTCCTAAGGATTAGGAAAAAAATAAGAGCACTTTACCAACCATGTAATTGAAATTATAATGTGATTAATGTCAATAAATTAAGTCATTTTCAGTGTTTTATTATAATTAAAATATGGAAAAAAATTCAAGAACAAGGGATCAAAAACAAAAATCCTTTTCATTTTTGTTCCAATGTGTAGGGTAACTTTCACATGTTGAGCCTATCTTCCAATTTTTATAGTTTTTCATCAATATAGGATTTGATAAGTTGAACTGTACCTAGACCAGTTTCCAAAAATTTCTGAATCTCATTCGATTATGTACCAGTATCCTCCACAAATTTATGGAGCTTCTCTTGAATTACACTAATAGAATCCCTACTTTGTGCCAAAGCCCCTTCCAAAGATCAGTGCTGTTAAGCTACCTATCCCTTTATGAAATTTAATTTATATTCAGGGTGAACCATTTAGAGTGATTTCTCATTGAGTAAATATTGATGCTCCTCAACCTTCTTGGTGTGGCTGATCTCAACCTGGGTCATGACAACTTTGATTTCCTCAAACTAGCCTACTATCTACGCATTGACTTGTTGTGATATTTTCTCATCTTCCCTTTTCTAGATGAACTCCTTCACATTATTATGGATCTCGTAGTAATTAAACACTCTATATCCCAATAAATAATTATTTGATGGAAGTTGTTGAATTCATGATTTCATGTCTTCAAGAGGTTTATCCCCGATTATATTCCATATATCATACCAGAAAATGCAGTGTGTAGTGCAAAAATCATCATGTGTCTCTATATCAGACTTAGAGTTTCTCTCGGATTGAGATAAATAGTCCCAAATTAATACACTAAACAATCCTCTTTGTTTCAATCCCTCCAAAACAACCTTTACTTCATCTACTTATGTTGTTGGAACTTGCATAGAAGCTCCATTCTCAGTCCCAATTGTCGAATCTGATGGCACTGAATAGAAGGTGACACTTCTCATAAACATAAGGAGGTAAAAAATAGAAAAGTCAGTGAGGTGAAAAAAATAGTTGATAATAATTACCCATTTTTAGGTTACCTATTGGAATTGATACCTCTCTATAATCCCCTACCTCAATTCTTGGAGCAATAACCACTTGACAAGGAATGCCCTCCTATGTTTGATTAGAAACTTGGATCAGATGCTCTTGAGGATCTCTAACTTTAGGATTCTCAACTATTACTCCCTTGGAAATAGGAGAAAGGTAGACTTGTATTCCTTGTTTGTGAAGTGACTTTGTAACATTCTCTATAGAAAAAATTGTACAAGTTGAGATTTGATGTAAAACATCATGTGAAAGAAATCGAAATATATTTGGAAAATGCAAGAATAGGAAAACCCACACACATATGATTCCCTATAAAAATTCTTGAACTCCTTAAGATTACCCAGGATATCAATTTCTGGATTAATAAGATCCATCATTTAATTATACACTGTGTCAAGTCTCATAGCATCCTTACATTAAGGGTATCTGATGCATGTTTCTCAGGACCCAAACTGGCCCCACTTTCAATCCTATCTACTGAATTCTTAGCAGTAACAACATCGTCACGCCTTACAAAGTCAGGTTCAGGATCAACACCTTTATCGAACCTCCTGAGATCCATATCA